>PVIR01039232.1:0-14053 GCA_004026965.1 Petromus typicus | reverse complement strand
TTCTGGATCTTCTAGTCTACTCCATTGATCCTCGGGTCTGTTACTTTGCCAGTACCACGCAGTTTTTATCACAGTGGCTTTATAGTATAGTTTCAGGTTCGGAGTTGTGATACCCCCCACCATGTCCCTGTTGCTTAGAATTGCTTTGGCTATTCTAGGTCTTTTGTGGTTCCAGATGAAAGTTTGAATTTTTTTCTCTCAATCTGTGAAATATGCTGTTGGGATTTGAATCGGGATTGCGTTGAATGTGTAGAGTAGTTTTGGGAGCATAGCCATTTTGACAATATTGAGAACCACATCTTCTTTATCCAGTCTCCTGTTGATGGACATTTTGATTATTTCCAAGATTTTTGCTAAATATTTTTATTTTGTTTATATTTTTAAAAAGCACCTGTCTGTTTCATTGGTCTTTTTTTTAATAGTTTTTTAAAAAAATATTTAGCTCACTTTTATGCACTGAGTTTTGTTATTTCTTTCCTTCTACTTATTTCAGATTCGATTTGCTTAAGCCCTTCAGATACATAGTCAAGTTGTTTTGAAATGTATTTTTAATGTAATTGCTTAAAGTAGGTGTAACTTTCTTCTTAATACTTCTTTTGCTATATTCTGAACTTCTAGTACGTTTTGTTTTCAGTTGCTTGAAGAAATTTTTAAATTTAAATTTTGATTTTATCAAGAACCCATTCTTCATTCAGTAGCATGTTGTTAGGCCTCCATGAATTTTTATAGTTTTCAGAGTTTCCCTGGTTGAAGTCTTGTTTTATGGCCTAACATAGTTTACTCTAAAGAATATTTCATGTGCTGAAAAAAAGAGTGTCCATTCTGCAGGTATTGAATGAAATGTTCTGTAAATATTAAAGTCTGCCAATATTACTGTATTTGAACCCATCTTTCCCTTTGGGTTTGATAGTGTTTGTTTTATAAAAGTCGATGCTGCAACATTAGAAACATTAAAAGCACATATATAGGGTTTTTTAAAAATCTTTATTGGTACATTACATGTACGCATCATGATTGCACTCTATAATGGGGATTTGTACCAGTATAAGACACAACTTAATTCTCATTTTTTCCCATAGCCCTACCTACCCTACCGCCCCCCTCATATACATAAAATTTGTTTCCTTACTTTTTTGTTATAATCTCATTATTTTCCCCCCTTCATCCTATTTTACTTTGAGCATTTTTTAATATCTTATTATTAACTGAGTCTTTGATCATTTTATAGTACCTTTCTTTGTACCTGTTCACACTTTTTGTCTTTATTTCTATTTTGTCTTATCTAAGAATAGCTACTTCTAGTCAGTCTTCATTGTCCTCCTAGAATATATATATTTTTTAATCCTGGTGCTTTCACTCTGTGTTTTTACTGTTAAACTGAATTTCTGGTAAGCAGCCTATTCTTGGATCTTATTTTTTTATTCATTGAGCTAGTTTTTTAATTGGCCCTTCAGTCTTCTTTGATCTAAAACAACTCCTGTGTCTTTTATCACCTTAATGCAGGACTGTGGGTCAGCTATTTAAGAAAATGTCTCTGACTTTGGATTTCTTCACATTTTATGATGATGCAGATTATGTCTTATTGGCAAAAATGCCACTGTTCTTTTTAGTAAGGTACATCAGGTCAGTTTGTTCTGTTACTGGTGACTTTAATTTGACCATTGAGAAATCTTGCATAAATTACTTATCCTTTTTATTCTATCATTTCTTCCACATTTGCTAATTAGTATTCTGTTCCAAGAAAGAACTTTTTCTTAGTCCCTTTTGATTATTTACTTGTTCACTTACTTGTATGAAACACGTATTATATTTTATTTTGTTCAATTAGTCCTAACCCATTCCTGTCATTACCTTTTTTGAGGCATGTCTCATTTCAGAATCTGCTAGTGTAGCTTCCGCTCGTGTTCTTTTCACACGTTCCCATCTTCTTTGAGGTCTACATGCTTTCCTGGCACAAAAAGATGGCCCAGATTCATCTCAGTTTTCCTGCACCCAGACTGGATCCAGCATTTCTCCAAGGAGACTTGATTCCTTTTATTTTATTTAACAGATTTAAGATATAATTGGTAAACTACAAGTGTTTAAAATATGCAGTTTGGGGCTTAGAAATGTAGCTCAGTGGTAGAGAACGTGTCCACTATTGTGAAAGCCCTAGGTTTGATCCCCAGCACATACCCAAAGGCTGTGCAGTTTGATATATTTGACTTGGATATACTTATAAAACGATCACTGCAATATAGATAAGGAAAATATTCATATTATCCAAAAATTCCATGTGCATCTACATAACTTCTTCTCCTGTCCTTCCTGTAACACAAAACTCTGATTTGCTGCCTCCATAAACTAGTCTCTGTTTTCTAGACTTTTACATATGTGTATTGTTAGAGTATGTACTCTTTCTTTCTGTCTTCTTTTACCTACCAGAATGAACTATTCCTATTTATGGCAAGTTAGCTCATGTGTCAATAGTTTGTTTGCTTGCATTTGTTTGTTTTTTTGTTTGTTTTTTGAGACAGGGTCTTGCTTTGTAGTTCAGGCTGGCCCTGAACTCACTATGTAGTCCAGGCTAGCCTCAAACTCACAGCAATCCTCCTGCCTCTGTCTCCCAAGTGCTGATATTATAGGCATGCGCCATCATGCCTGGCATTGTTGTATATGGTTACCAGGGATCAAACTCAGGACCTTGTGCTTGCAAGGCAAACGCCGGAACCACTGAGCTAAATCCCCAGCCCAAGTTCTTCTGTTTTTATTATAGAGCAATATTAAATTATAAAAATTTGAGTTATTTATCATTTTTGTCTAGTATGAATAAAGTTTCTTAGAACATTTATATATGTCTCTATATGTAGGTGTATATATGTATATGTATCTTTTCTTCCACAAATACTTAAGATCAGATTGGCTGAACTGTACAATAGATATATTTTTAACTTTTTAAGAAAAAAGAAACTGCCAGATTATTTTTAAAAAACAACCCACTAGTGTTATAGAGTTTATTGTGGGGTCTCTCAACACTGGCACTATTTTGGAGCAGATAACACTGTAGGGTGTGTGTATGTGCATGCTTGTGCGTGTGCATGTGCGTGTGTTGTGTTCTTTGCATTGTAGGATTTTTTTTTTTATCAGCATCTCTGACTTCCACCCAGTAGATGCCAATAGCAGCTTTTTAGTTATCACAATTACAAGGGTCTATACATTTCTAAATTTTCTCTCCAGGGAAAAATGACCCCTGATTAGAAACCAGTAGTGTATAGTATATGTCTTTTACTTATCACAATCTGTCTTCAAGTGTTCTTATACTAGTTCACACATAATATACAAATCTTGCAGCATTTACTTCTATTTCTCCTCTCCGTATCTTTGTGCAAATATCCTTACACATTTTACTAATATGTGTGTTTTAAAGCCACTGTGTATGTTGCCACTTGCACTTATAAACTGTCCAGTGGGGATTAATATTCACATACACAAGAAACTCCAAAACTCAACAGGAAAAAAATCAAATAATCCAGTTTAAAAATGGTCAAATGATGTCAGTAGACATTGCTCAATGGGATGGGTTAGTGAAATGAGTTGAGAAGACCTTCCTGAATCTGGGCACAACATCCAATAGATTAGGGAATGAAGTAGAATGAAAAATAGGATGAAAAGTGAAATTTGTATTGTCTCTCTCAGGCTCTCTTGCTCTTTGCTTTTAAATGTGTGCTTTTTATACTTCTGTCACCCTTGGGCATTAGGCCCAAATTATTTGGCCTTTCAAACTCAGGATTGTATCAGCAGCCTTCCAGGGGCCCTAGTCTTAGGCTTTTCTGATTCTGTGGATTGAGCTGCTACTTCCCTTACTCTTCAGTATGCACAAAGCCATTGTAGAACTTTTTAGCCTGTGTGATCCTATAGACCAAACTAATAAATGCACTCTCTTATAAATATATTGTCTCCTGGTTCTTTTTCTCTAAATAACCCAAACACAGTAGCTAAAGGAAATAAAATCATTAGGTCAAAGAGAGCCCTGACTCCTATGCTTATTGGAGCATTATTCACAATAGCCACAATGTAGAATTGACCATGTGCCCATCAAGTGATGACTGGATAACAATAATGTGGTACATATATACAATAAAAATTATTCAGGCACAAAGAATGAAGTCTTGCTATTAGAGGCAACATGGATGGCACCAGACATTTTGTTAACTAAAAGAACAGCAAACGAAGACAAATACTGTATGTTCTCACTTATTTATAAAAGCTAAAAAGTTATAGAGTGAAAGAGTAGAATGGTGATCACCAGATGCTAGGCAGAATAAAGGTTAGGAGGTATGAACATGTTGGTAATGAGTACCAAAATACATAAGATACAGGAGGAATTACTTCTCATGTTCTGTTGCACAGCAACGTTAACTATGGTCTACGATGTATTATCAAAATAACTAGAAAAGTGCAAAGGTTCCCAACACATAGAAATACATTCTAACCTTTGATTGTGAGTAACTTGGTCTGCAAGTGTTCTGGATGATGAGCAAACATTTCTAGAAATTTTAAGTTGATAAACAAGCAGTGTCTTGCCATATGATTAGTACAACATGCCAAACATCACATGATCACAACTGGTCTTTCTCCTACTTCTTTGATATATAAGTGCTTTGGTTCATAAACAGAACCAATTATTTTCACAAACCAAGATTTTACTATAATAAATATGAGATGGAAATTCTAATTATCTTGATCATTATATATTATATAAAATATTGAATTATTATAAAATATGCACAAATATTACATGTCCAAAAGGTAAAATTAAATAAAAATATAAAGGTAAAGGGAGAAATGCCATTGAGATTTTGATAGAGATTACATTAGTTTTCATTAAGTAAGTCTTTCACTTCTTTGATTAATTGTTAAGTATTTGGTTGTTTTGAGTGAGTGTATTTGGAACTACTTTCCTAATTTCCTTCTTAGATTGTTTGTTTTTATAGAAATACAGCTAATGATTAGGATGTGTTATGTGCATTTATCAACTCCTTATGATGAATATATTCATTATTTACTATAAACATGTACTAATAAAAAAGAAATACTGATGAAGGAAAGCAGACATACAAGGTTAAGTATTAACCTTGGTTAATATGGTTTCTCTTAATAAGGTTAATAAGGTTAAGTATGGTTTCTCTTCTATGAAAAATCCAAAATATAAATAAAGAGCAAAATAAAATACAGATAATAGGAAATAGGTAGATAGATATTTTTGCAAAAGGGAAGAGGACCAAGAGATAGAACAAAGGAGAAAAAGGTAGTAGATGGGAAAGTCAGAAGAACTGAGATGTGTTATGTATCTGTACCATTTCCCTACAAAAAATGTAATCCTTGTATACTATAAATATGTACTTATTTTAAAAATAAAATTGGGAAAAAGAAATACAACTGATTTTGGAGTGTTATGTCTTGCAACTATGCAGAATTTGTTGTCACAGGGTTTTTTTTTTTTTTTTTAATCTTTAGAACTTTGTGTTTGCGAGCAGTTAATTTTGTCTGTTTTTCCAATTTAGATGCCTTTATTTTGTTTTCTTGCCTATTGCTCTGTCTAGGACATCCAATAAAGTGTTGAGTAAAAATGGCAAGAGCAAACTTTCTTGTTTTGTTGCTGATCTTTGAGAAAAATCTTACATCACTAAGCATGATATTAGCTATGGACTTTTCACATGTAGTCTTTATGCTGAACTAGTTTCCTTCTATTCCTATTTTATTGAATGTTTTTAATCAAACTAGGCTTTAACTTGTCAAAGACTAAAGTTAGGACTATCTCTTTCACCATGCACTAACCTAAAATCAAAGTGGATTAGAGACCTAAATGTTAAACTAGAAACACTAAACCTGCTGCAAAACAGATTGGGTAGAACTCTGGAGACACTGGCTTAGGGAAAGACTTTATGAACAAAACCTCTATAGCATGAGAACTGGCAGAAGAAATCAACAAATGGGATCTCATCCTATTAAAAAGCTTCTGCACAACAAAAGAAACCCCTGGCAGAGCAAAAAGAGAACTGACAATTTGGGGAAAAATTTTTACCAGCTGTTTCTCAGAGGTCTACTATCTAGAATATATAAAGAACTTTAAAAAGCCAGTCCTCCCCAAATTTAAAGACTCAGTTCAAAAATGGGCATCTGAAATGAACAGACACTTTTCAGAGGAAGAAGTAAAAGCAGTTAAAAAGCACATGAAGAAATGCTCAACATCATTGGTCATTCGAGAGATGCAGTTGAAAACACCACTGAAATTCCATCTTACTCCACAAAGAATGGCTGATATCGTGAAACTAACTAGCAACAAATGCTGGTGCGGCTACAGAGTAAGAGGAATCCTCCTCCACTGTTGGTAGGAATATAAACTGATATAACCACTGTGGAGATCAGGGTGGAGTATCCTCAAAAAACTAGGAGTAGAGGTCCCATTCGATCCTAGCTAGAGGTCCATTCATCCTAGAGGTCCCATTCATTCCTCTCCTAGCTATATACATGAAAGAATTCGAAGATTCATATCACAGCGACATATGTGCACCCATGTTTATAGCAGCTCAGTTTGCGATAGCTAAATCTTGGAAACAACCCAGATGCCCATTAATGGAAGATTGGATAAAGAAGATGTTTATATATCTATATCTATATATAGATATAGATATATAGATATGTATGTATGTATGTATATATGTATTACTCTGCCATAAAGAATAAATTTGAGTGATACTCAAATGAATGTACCTTGAGGACATACTCATTAGTGAAATAAATAGGTCATAGATATATAAATACTGTACCATTTCTCTGATATGAGAAACTCAAGATGTGAACGAGTTCTAAAAGGTATGATAGATTTTGTGAAGTAGAAAATATTCGAAAGGAAAAGGGAGGTAGGATAAGTAAAGAAGGGAAAGAAAAAGCTGATGGTTAAAAAAAGGAAACAGCTCATGTATATAGGGGTTGGGAAGTTGTGAGGTGGGCAGGGTAATGAGAAAAATGAGAAGTTGTGTCGTGCAGTGATACAAATTTTCAATGTCAATTATGTTCATGGTGTGTATATAAGTAATATAGTATACTATTATATGTATATACATATATATAATATGTATATAATAGTGCATGGTAATACAATCAATTAATTAAAAAACTGTAGCAAATTTTAAAAGTTTGATAAAATTTAGAAGAATAAAAAAAGATGTTGAATTTTTATCCAGTGTTTTTTCCAAATCAATGAGATGATCATATTTTTTTGTCCTTCAGGTTGTTGATATGGTGCATTATTTTTATTGATTTTTCATATCTTGAGCATTCCTTGCATTTCAGCAATAAATCCTATCTGCTTGTGGTGTATAGTCCTTTTAATGTGCTCTTGAATTTGGTTTGCTAGCATGTTGATATACTTTGGAATCAGTATTCATCAGGGTATTGATCTGTAGTTTTCTTGTAGTGTCTTTGGCTTTAGTATACAGATCATTCTGTTCTCATAAAGTGAACTTAGAAGTGTTGTACAAATTTTTTGCAAAAATCTGAGGAAATCTGGTATTAATTCTTTAAATATTTAGTAGAATTTGCAGTGAACCTATTTGCTCCTAGGATTTTCTTTCTTGATAAGCTTTTGACTACTTATTTAGTTTTCTTAGTATTATTTTTCTGTTAAAATTTTTATTTCTTCATAATTGAGTCTTAGGTTGTGTATTTCTAGAAATTTATTCATTTCTTTCAGATCATCCAATTTGTGATATACAAGTGTTCATAATATTCTCTGATAATCCTTTTTATTTCATTGCTGTTAGTTTAATTTTCTTTTCATTGTTGATTTTAGTTATTTGAATCTCCTTTATTCCCTTAATCTACCTAAAGTTTGTCAGTTTTGTTGATCTTTAGAGAAAAAGTCAATATAAAGTTTTATTATTTTTTCTATTGAATTTTTGTTCTCCATCTCTGATATTTCTTGTTTCCTTCTGTTTGCTTTAGGTTTAGTTTATTCTTTGTCTAGTTCCTTGTGGTTTAAATTTAGGATGATTTGAGATCTTCCTTTTCTACTATACATGTTCTTGACTATAAAAACAATGTTAAACTCCCTTTTTAGTATGGTTTATGCTTCATCCAATAAAGTATAGTATGTTTTGTTTTTATTTGGCTCAAAATTTCTTATAATTTCACCATTGGTTATTTTAAAACATATAATGTAGTTTATATATCTGTAAATTTTCTTATTTTCCTCCTGGTATATTTCTAGTTTCATTGCATTGTATAAATACAGCTGTTTTGTTCATTATTTTCTCTAGTAGCTTTTGTGTGACTTTTTCTGGTATTTCCGCTCTATTTTTGGCTGTTTTTCTTTTTTAACCAATATGTGTGATGCTTGGATTAAGCATGTGATGCTGGGACTGATTTATGGTGCAATACTAAGATGAAGTGAGACCCAACCTGGATGTGTATGCATGTAGCCTGGCTAGAATATAATGCACAGAAAGAAGACAGAAAGATGGCTGTTGCTGTTGGTCCTTGTGGCTTGCTGCTTGCTTCTTCACTATTTTGCTGTCTTCTGCCTACCATAAACTTTTTATCTTCTGCAATGCCTCTCTGTCATTCTACCCTGCCTTGGAGCCAGCCAACTATGGACTGAAACGTCTACAGATTGTGAGCCAGATAAACATTTTATACTTTGACTTTGGGTGTCTGGGTGTGTCTCAGCAATGAGAAAAAGTAACTAAGATGGGGTGTTACTGCTTTTCAACTGGTTTCTATAGCATTCTTGCAATATTTCAGGGTATGTAATTTTGTTAATTGAGTGTCTCTAGAAGAGTAAGGTCCTAAAAACTTTTAGCCTGCCATCTTGCTGATATTACCCCATTTGGTTCATATTGCAGGGCTATATAACTCTAATTGTAATAATTCTCCATGTTTGCATTCATTTTGTCCATCTTTACTTGATCTTTTTAAAACATATTTTAATAGTATAAGTTATTTATCTACTAGTTCTAGTATCTGTATCATCTATGGGTCTTCCTCTACTGACTTTTATTCTAGATTGTGTTCTATTTTCTTGTCTCTTAACCTTTTTATTGTGCGGCAGAGTTATTGAATAAACTATAGACACTGGGCTGAATATTATTCCCCAGAGGGACGGTGCCCTTTCATGTATCAAACTGCAGTCATAGGAGGCTTCCATCCAGTCAGGTTAGTTGCATTAGAACTACTGCTACTTTATTTCCTGGTTTATTTTAGTTTACAGTGATAACAGTACAGGGTAGGTCAAACCCTATGATCATTCCATTTCCCACCTCTCAGGAGAAACATGACATGATGAAGATATCTCTATTTTTCAGATCAAATCTCAGCTTCCTGTAGTTCTGTACACTTAGCATGTTCTGTAGATTAAAATTGGCACGAAGAGGGAATTAATTCTAGGTTTAGGGCGTTGGCAAATTGCCCTGGGTCACATGACGCACATGATCATTTCAAGTGCTATTGGTTTCTCCTTACCCTAGCAAATTTCATGTAGTATGGCAAGCAAACTCCTATGCCTGTCTGTGCCTTTGGACAAGACAGATGCTCCGAGGGAGGAGAATGGCCAATAGTCTCTTCTCATCTACTGCTTTTCCTCTCTGAAATGAACTTCATTTAAACCTACCTTTGTATTCTCTGGTGGTTGATTTTTAAAATCTGTTGTGCTTTTGATAGTTAAAGTCATTGTTTTTGGTAACTTTCTTGTAATAGAATTACTCTATTACCTTAATTCAGTTAGAAATTGAGATTATTAAAGGTTGGGCTGTTAGTGTACAGTCTAATCTGTTTTTACTTTTAGTATGTACACTATCGAGGGATAATTTACCAGGTCTCTCTACCAGGGCCTCTCTACCTGAAGATCCTGAGCTGTTAATTTTGTCAACCTAGACCTTTAAGCTCTTTGAAAACTCTTTTCAACTTTTTATCCTATATATTGCTTCCTCTGGAATCAGAGGAGATCTTTCTAGAAAAATTGTCCCCGTCAGGCTCATCTCTTTGAATTTTCCTTCTTTACCAGTTGTTAATACTATCTCATGGTCAGTAGCTTTCCAGTGACTTCCTACTGACCCCTCTCTCTCTCTGCTTCCCTCTCTGTCTCCCTCTTCTTCCCTCCCTTTCTCTCTTCTCCACTCTCTCAACCTCTTTCCCTCCCTCCTCCCTCTCTTTCCTTTCCCCCCTTCTGTCCCTCTGTTCCTCTCCCTCTTCCTTGTCCATTTTACTCACCTCCTCTGTCTCCCAGCTATTCTAGCTGTAGTCAATAGCAGCATTTATCTTAACTATCTAATTTATTATCAGAAGCAGCACCTCTGTCATAAGTATTATATCTCTATTCACTTCGGTCATAGGATTGTAGTTTTGTGTAAAGTGACAAAAGCTCTACAAGTTTCTGCTAAGCATTTGCAGAATCAGTACACCATTGGAACCATTTCTGCTCATGCTTCTGACAAACCTTGTTAAGTGAGCCAGTAGAGCCACTTTTTCAAAGTACTTGGAGCCACCAATAATAGTGGTTATTTGTGTGTTATTCTAAAGGCCTTCTTTAAATAACCTAGCAGCTATGGTGAATTCTTTCATAAATTCTTCCCTGGTACTTTTGGTAAGTAGAAAGGAGGAATAGTTATAATTCACCATTATTTATATTCCATCTAGGCTTTACTGGAGGACTTGCATACACTTTGCTGGATGGGAAAAAGATAACAGGGAACCAGATCTTATTTTGCTTTACTGTCATATACCAGTGAAACTTTGTGTTATCAAAGACCCTTGACCTGGATTTTTCACTGGATTCACTGTTAGGTAGAGTTTAGGTGTATGTGAGTAAGAAGTTTAAAGAGGTAGAATGGCTGGCCTTAATAATAAGCATATCTATTTCTCTCACTCTAGCATATAAATGCAAGTATATGTAAATTTCTTCCCTATTTTTCCCAAAGGAGAGAATGGGAAATGAGAGCTACTGTTGAGCTGATGGAGTCATTGAAAAGTCTGTAGTTCCTCTTCCCTAGACTTTGTGATCAATTTGTTCAAACTCACTGGCAATGTTCCTGGCTGAAAACTATTTATCAACCATTACCTTTATCTGGATAGTTGACCATAAGGACTTTGAATTTTTGAAGGCTTCTGTTAAGTTTTTAGAAGTAGATTCATTTTCTGTATAGGAGTAGTGAATACTAATTCTGCAAATGAACTCCCAATTTGTTACATGGATGAACCCAATTTGAACGGTCCTCTTTGAATTTGAGTCACTTAATGAATTGCAGAAATGTCTAACTTTTGAATTAGAAAATTCAAATTTCCTGGAATTTCAGTTAAAATTATAGAGAACTCCTGATTATGACTAAGGATTTGAAGCTGACCTGATCTGGTTGTCTTGCAGGTATGAGAGGATTGAAATCCCAATCCATATTGTGCCTCATGTCACCATTGGGAAAGTGTGCCTTGAATCAGCAGTGGAGCTGCCCAAGATCCTGTGCCAGGAGGAGCAAGATGCATATAGGAGGATTCACAGGTTGAAGCCTTGTTGACCCTCTTCTTTACTTCACAGAGCCTAGTCCTTTTATCTTTAGCAGCTCAACCCTTGATCTCCCTTTCTTTTCATCTATGAGGAAGCTTTATTGCAGTCTCTAATCATGATATTTCTTATACTTTAAAACAGGCTCTTTAACACAACTTTCTCTCTTGATATAATTTCTTTCCTTTAAGGGAACAGATCTTTCTATTTAAGTTATGAAAATAAGATAAACCATAGTATCTTAGTAGCCCTGTTACCAAATAAAAGTCTTGCCCAATAAATGTGTACTATATCAAGGCTTCATTCAATAAGAGACAGTAATTTCAAAATTATATCTCTGAATCATAAATTTTGGGAGAAAGTCTTTTAAAAGTCAATAATAATGAGAGTTGGGCATAGTGGCACACATTTTTTTAATTGAAATCTTTATTGGTACGTTACATATGCACATCCTGATCGCATTCAACAATGAGAATTTGTACCAGTATATGACACAACTAAATTCTCATTTTTTCCCATAGCCCTACCCACCCTACCACCCCCACCCCCTATATACATAAGCTTTGTTCCCTTTCTTTTTTGTTATAATCTCATTATTTTTCCTCTCGTTATTCACCCTGGCACACACTTTTCTTCCTTGTACTTGAGCCACTTGGGAGGCCGAGGAAGAAAGATCACAAGTTGGTAGTCAAATTGACCAACAGAACAAGACCCTGGTTCAAAATTTTAAAAATAGCAGTAATAGGAACCTAGACCATACAAATTCATCTAATCCAGCTGCCAAAGATCAGACATTGTCATTTTGTTATAGACAGTGACATTTGGTTTTCCTTTTAGTGCTACTTTTCTCCTAACCTGAACTGTTTTATCCCTTTAGCCTTACACATTTGGACTCAGTAACCAAGATCCATAATGGCTCAGGTAAAAATTTTTTTCTTGATCTATGAAATACTCTCCCAACAGAAGCAAATTTAGTTGAAGTAACTAAAGTGATAGGTCCAAGTTGTCTATGTTCCTCACATTTCTTTGGAACTCTGTTGAGCCATAGATACTGTAAATACAACTTAGAGTAGGACAGGAAGAAAGACATCTTGACTAAGGGTAGTGACATGAGTTATACAGTTGTCAAACTACATTGCAGTGTATGCTTTAAATTAGTTTTTTATTGCCTCTAAATTATAAACCAATAAAGCTTATCATATAATTAAAAATATAGTAGATAATACAATAAAATATTCTTTAAAACTCTAGGGAAGCTATACTGTAAAGATATATAATAATATAATATAATCTGAAACTCTGTACTCATAAAACATTTGACAAAATAAAAAGTAAACACTTCGATAAGGCCCTGCAGAAAAATTAAAAATTTAATTATAGTCTCTAAAAGAAGTATGGCTTAAGATAAAGTTCACATTTTTTTGCCCTTTAGCAAAGATTAAATAGCAAAATAATCAGGTAAAGACATAAGGAAAGTGAACTTTATACCTATTCCAGGAATTTTATCCCTGGAGGTTTACAATTTGATAAGATGTGGAAAATACTAAAGTTTTAAAATATACATTGATTTAGATATAGCAATTCCACTCAAATACACTATATATAATGGCACAAAATTGGATATCACTGAGATATTAGTCAATAAGGGACTTATTAAATTGATCCAGCCATTCAGATGAATATTGTGCAAGCTTTTATTTTTTTTAATGGACAGGGTGTTGCTTTGTAGTTCACGCTCGCCCTGAGCTCAGCCTCCAACTCACATCACCGCAATCCTCGTGCCTCTGCCTCCCAAGTGCTGGGATGACAGGCATGAGCCATCACACCTATATCCCTGGCCCGAATATTGTGCAAGCTTTAAGAAGGAAATCTGGAACCTAGCTGTAGGGGTATGAGATATTTTCTTCCACGAGCCAGGAGCTGGAGGTCCCTGATTGTGGCCACTAAGGCAACTCCAGTAACTGTGTAGAATACGCAGCCTCTGTAAATGCAGGCTCTGTAAATCCAGCACTGTTGAAGACTGAAGCAGGAGGATTTCAAGCTTGTGCTGAACCTATGTAGCTTATTGACTTAGCAGGAATTTGTCTCAAAATAAAAAATAGAAAGGTTGGGAGGCATTTCACTGTGAAGGTCCTGGGCTTGATCCTCAGGATGAATGTAAAAAGGCAAAAGAGAAAGGTAGATTTGTTTTCACTGACATTGAAAGATATCTATGATATTCTGTTATGTGGGGGGAAATAATATTCAAAATAACTCAACTTTTTTTCAAGAACATATGTGTGTATGTATGCACGTGCACATGCATGTGCATGTGTATTTGGGAAGATATACCTTACAGTAGTCATTTTAATTACCATCATGTATTCTGAGAGAAAAATATATTTCCAATAGGCAAAATTCGTTTTAAAATAGTATCAGAGAATCTTTGTCTCACCATGAGTTGAACATTTACAGTAAGACGTGAAAGATAGCTTCCTTATTCTTCAGCTCTTTTTTTTTTTTTTTTTTTTTTTTTTTTTT
>PVIR01039231.1:0-14067 GCA_004026965.1 Petromus typicus | reverse complement strand
GGTCACAGATAGATACATATTGCATCTTTTCTCTGGTATGAGAAAATGAAGATGTAAATGAGTCCTAGCATTGTATGTTATATATTGTGAAATAGAAAATGCTCAATGTAAAATAAGATGAAAGGGGACAATGTTGAGATTGTAACAAAAAAGTAAGGAAACAAATTTTATATATATGGGGGGTGGTAGGGTGGGTGGGACTATGGGAAAAAATGAGAATTAAGTTGTGTCTTATACTGGTACAAATCCCCATTATGGAGTGCAATCATGATGTGTATATTTAATGTACCAATAAAGATAAAAAAATGTCATCATACATTTACCATGCTCTGTATAATCCAGCGAGGTATTTGCTTAACAGAAATGAATCCACGTATCGACACAAACACTGTACATGAATATTTATAACCACATTATTTTAAATAGCCCAAACCCCAAAATGTCTCAAGTGTCCATCAACATGTGGATGGATAAAGAAGTGTTATAATAATTTTTATAATAGAATTTATTCAAGAACAAAATGGAACAAACTACTAACATACATTACATCATGGATATATCTCAGAATAATTGTACTGAGTGAGAAAAGCCAGACTTTAAAAAAAAAAAACTAGGATTCCATCTAGAAAATGCAAATTTACTGACTGTAATAGCAACTCCATGATTGGCTGGGACAGAGGAGAGGACAGGAGAAATCTCTTTGAAAGGGGAGTAATGAATACGCTGATTATCTTTCTATGCTGATCATTTCACAGGTACACACACATTTCAGAAGGTACCAGATTATACACTTTAAACAGGTACTATGTATTCTATGGCAATAATATACCAGCGGAGCTCAGGAAAGATGATAGGGTTGTATTAATCTGCTTGATAGACTGATTAATGCACACTCACAGGTTAGCTACTATTTGAATAGGGAAAAACAAACCATTACAAAACAGAGTTCTGGCTGCTAGCATGGTAATCAACAGAGGGGATTTAGCAATGGCAGTGATGGGACAAACTGACACGAAGCACCGCCTGATACAACCCAGTAGGATCCCAGCATTATCTGTAATCGCGTGAAAGGCTGGTTGCGAACCCGATCAAACTGTTAGAACCCAGCTGTGGTATTACAGAACATACAAGGAACGGAAGTGGTGAAACAAGACGCCCCTTCCCAGGAAATTAGACAAATGGAAGAGGCAGGCTCTTCTTCGAGACAGTTTGCCTCATCTCGTCAAGAAGTCCATACATGGGGAAACTTCATGAGAGATAACAAAAGACAGATGTGGGGTTTTATTAGATTCTACTTTAAGAAAAACAAAACAAAAATGTTTTGGACAAAGTAGATAATGCAATGAGGACTAAAATGCTATCAGAATTCCTGGTTGCTCCAGCACAAACATTCTCTCCATGTTTGCTTGTTACAAACCCCAGTGTAAGGACGATCGAGCACAGTGACTTGTGAAGCCCTGTGTTCTGGATATGGGAAAGTGGGCTTAGGGTATGGGGCAGAGGAGGAGGAAGATGGGAGAGGCTCCTTCATGAAAGGACACCACGCCCTCCAGGATTCCTGCTACTCACCATTTCTTCTAGAAAAGATCACCGAGGAACAGTCATGTGGCTTCTGCTATTTAGCACAACCTACTAGCACAAGCATTTCTTGACTTTTTGCTTTCTTTCTTTGTGTTGCACTGGTACTGTGCAAAGTTCCACTTTAGAATCTCTCTCTCTCTCTCTCTCTCTCTCTCTCACTCTCTTTCCTTTTAGTGACCCTGGAGATTGAATCCATGATTACTCTTATCACTCAAATATACCTCTGTCCTCATATACATTTTTCATTTTTGAGACAAGATATCTTTTTGCCCAGACTGGCCTCATCCTTGCCATTGTCCTCCGTGGCCTCCCATGAAGCAGAGATTACAGGTGTGCACCACTGTATCCACCTGCAATCTCCTTTTGAACACAGAAAGACCACTGACAACTTTAGAATAGAATTCCCTGAGAAAAACTTCCCTAAGAAGAAGAATCTTCATAATTTGACATAAAGATAGAGCTCTAGGATTTTTGACAGCACATCTGTGCTTGAGGCTTTGGCAAAAAATATATGTGTGTCTGTGGCTTTTTATCTAAACACACACTGATGGCAAAGCCAACTGTCAGTCTTTTTGCAGTAAATCTGACCCATTCCCACAAAACATCAACTTTATCAGACTCAGAATCTCAAATCATCACTTTTTAAAGGTTTTTTTTCTAATAAAAGAGGAGCAGTAAAAAAATGATGTACTTGTCCTAAAGAGAAACACTTGCTGGGTTTCTGAAGATGAAGCCTGAATATCTCAATGACCTTCAAACAGACAGAAACTAGACACACACACACACACACACACACACACACACACACAATGTGGAGGGACAGGATACACTGACAGTAAAGGAACATTTATTTAGGACATTTGGATATGGATGAGTTTTTTTCATGGCTTGGCTTATTTGGCGAATACCTATGATCAGCTCAATGAAGCAATTCTTTCCATTCAAAGCCTTACATGTCATTAGGAAAACTTTAGAGCCACCATGTACTTTTCTGTCCAGCTCTGTAAAGGGATATGGGAAGGGGTGATCACATTAACTTTCTGATACTAGGGGTAAAACGTTCCTTCAAGCTGAAGTAGAAGATCATGTTTTTAAAATTTTTTTCTACAAACAAAAATCTCTAGTCACCTGGAACCCTGAAAATTTCTTTTGATGGTAATTTCTGCTCCAATGATCTTGAAATGAAACGTGTGTTTATGATCCTAAACTTGCTGACATCAAGTCTGCAGTCTCCGCCAAAAATGACCTCACAAAGGAACTGATGCTACATGGCTAATTTTGAGAGTCTCGGAGAAATCTGGGCAGACTTAAGTCCGCTCTTGTCTTGTCAAGTCCTGAGGGGGCTCTGGTTCCATTCCTGCTTTTGTGAACCTTGACGGTAAATGAGAGTTTTTTTTGCCTCTTGTCAGTCACAATAAAACGTGAAATCCACTGACTCTCCAAGATGACATGGACATTTTATCAAATACACACCAGTTTCTCCTCTCACTCCAGCTAAGGGACAGCAGCTCAGCTGACAGAGTCATTTCCAGCAATTTTTAGGGCCTCTTGTTTTATTTGCTTGTATGCAGTTTTGTATATTTTTGCATAGCTTTGCAACTATTTTGCGCATTTCTTAAGAATAGCCATTCATTCTTGCTTTAAAAATTCAAAGAGAACTATAAATGTACAGTTGCTTTAATTCTCTAAGCAGAAAAATGAATTTCCTTTATGGAAAATGGTATAAAACATTATAGGTCAATGTTGATGGACTTTTTCCTGAGATATACACTACTGTTTCTCAAAGTTTTTTGCAAGACCTATAACACAAATAGGAGAGAACTAGAGTCTTCCCAAATAATTTATTTTATCAATATGCTGCCTTTTAATTTTTCACCTAAATAGTGTGATGTTCTGTAAAATGGGATTTTAGAAACTAGATAAGGGTAAGAAATGTTACCAGGACCTTACTAAATGTTTTCTCTTGATTCATTCAATATCTGATAACAAATACAAAAGAATAACCTCAAATATTTAAAAAGCTGTATTAAAAAATTCTCATTGCAATAGAAATTATCTAAAAATTTAAGTTTCTTTATTTCAAGAGTATTGTTCAGTTGCAGATATCTATTAAATGTTTAATTAGTTTGTTTGTTTGTGGCCCTGAGAGTTGAACCTAGGGCTTTGGGTATGCCAGACAAATTCTTTACCTTTAAAAATTAATTAATTAAACAAACAGATTAAAAAAGAGAAATACCACATTCTAACATCAATACTCAGCCATTTTCAACAAAACTCCTAGTCGCCCAGACTAGAAAAACACATGGTAAAGACCTTTATAAAACTCCAGTGAAGCCATGAATGTGGGCTCACACCTGTAACCCCAGCACTCTGGAGGCAGAGACAGGAGTATTGCTATGAATTCAAGGCTGGGCCGGGCTATAGAATGAAGTCAGAGCCAGCCTGAACTCCAAAACGAGATCCTGTCTCAAAAAAAACCTAAGAACAACAAAAACAAAAACTAAACTCTGTTGACAGGTGGGCCTACTGTTATCCCAGTCCCTTGGGAGGAGAAGGTAGCAGTTAAATTCCAACCAGCTCAGGCAACTTAGCAAGACCCTGTCTCAAAATAAAAAATGCTAGGGATGCAGCTCAGTGGTAGAGCACTTGTCTAGTGTGTGCAAGGCCTTCAGTGCTGCCCAAATCCTACAACAGGCACACAAAGCCAGGATCTGAGGATGGGGGAGACAGGACAGTAGGAAAGGGAAGGGCAGATAACAATGACGAATGTGTCACATGGATATGTACCAACTTCCTAAGAAGAATGTCATTTTTATGTGTTACAAACATATAATAATAAAATAGAAACTTTGGGGAGTTGAGACAGGGTCACACTACAGAGATCAGACTGACCTTGAACTATATAGCTCAAACTGCACTAGAATTCACAGCAACCCCCCCCCACCCCGACCCCGAGCCTCCCAAGTACTGGGATTACAGGCATGTGGTGACTCCTAGCTGAAGAGACTACTAAAAATATAAGCAAGTAAAAATAAATACAATTAGTATTAAGAACTATGGTCACAATTATAATGTTCAGTTCAAATTTTTTAAGGAGGTAAGAAATAGTGATAATAAATTTTGAAAAAAAGACTCAAGAAGATAAAGAATTTACTTTATTTTCTCTTTTTTATGAACATATATATGTATATATGTATGTATGCATGTATTTTTGTGGTCCTGTGGATGAACCTAATGTACTACATTTCTGGCCCTCTTAGTGTTTTTTGAAGCAGGGTTCCACTAAGTCACTAGTGTACCCCAGCTGAGGTTGAACTTGCAATCCTCTTGTTTCAGCCTTCCAGAAAGCTGGAATTAAAGGCATGTGTCACCACGCCAAGTTATTATTTTCTACATAATATAAGTATATGTCAGAAAAGCCAAGAACCTAAAGTTTTTTAAATAATAGGAGAAATTGTTAATGTGATTAAGTATAAGGTAAATATATGAAAACCCACAATAAGTTTATTTAATAATAACATTTAGTAGTTGGAAGTAGAAATGGGAAAAAATTTTCCACTCATACTGGCCAAACCAAAAGCAAGCAAGCAAACTGGAACCCACAAGACAAGCCAGGCATAAGACCTTTATTTGGAAAAGTATAACTTTCATCGAGGGGTGTAAAACAAAACTTGAGGTAAGAGAGAAACACCGCCAGATGCTGTGTGTGAAATCTTAACATCAGAAATGCCAGTTATTGCTAAAACTGAAGGAGTAAATGGATGCCAAAATGCATGACAGGTATTGTGAAATAGGAAGAAAATGTTCAAAAGGAAAAGGGAAAGGGCAGGTAGGGGAAAATAAAGAAGGTAAAGAAAAAACTTGATGAAAAAAAAAAAAAGCTTATGTATATAGGGGGTGGGGGCTGTAGGGAGGGCAGGTAAATGAGAAAAAATGAGAAGATGTGTCATGTACAGGTACAAATTCTCAATTTTGAATGTGATCATATGTATAAAAGGTACAAATAAAATCAATTTTTAAAAAATGTCAATTATTTCTAAATGGATAAAAAAAAATCAATGCAAAACCAACAATAATATTAATATTCAAAGTTGGTCTTGGGGTTGGGATGTAGTTCAGTGGTAGAGCTACACTGCTTACCTAGTAGGGTCTGTCAAGTTCTAGGTGTGATCTCCAAATTGGCAAAATGAACTTCAATTTATATAAAATATCAGTATCTGACAAAAGCCAATAATTTTAGAAGAAAGCATGTGTGTTCATGGTGACATATGAGGATGACGGATGGGAACAATCTTGCCTTGCCATGTATTAAAATGTATTACAGTGCCACAGTGATAAAATATATTCCTGTACATTTTAGATTTATTGGGATAATACTGACAGTATTTAAGAACTGTTTATTCATAGTCACCAAAGTAGCACTACTATTTTACTTATTTATTAGCATTAGAATTTATTGATATTGGGGCTTTTTGGGGGGGCTGTTACTTAAGGATAAATACAGTACTATTGCACATTATCTGACGCATGCAGCATATGCAAATAATGCCTCTATATAATATTATAAATCATTTTATACTAAATGACAATAATTTTTATTTCATAAAAGATTACTAAACACTACCATTGCCAGTACGAAATGCTGATGCTAATAAACACTAGTAATTATTTTTAGATAGAGTGCTATATATTATAATGATATATATTTTATTTATTATATTTATAGTGCTATATATCATAACTAACAGTACATAGGCTATTTTAGATAATTAGTATCTAAATTGCAAATATCACTATAATAGTTATATAATTATTCATAAATAACTTTACAATAGATATTATTAGATACCTTTCCTTGTCACATCATAATAGAAATTGTTTTCAGTAAACAGTAGTAATTATTAACACATAAACGAGGGAGATGAATAATATGTGGATTGTTCATCTTACCTTGTAAATGTAAAAATATGTCCTAGAGTTTCATGCTAAAATAGACAATTTACTGTAGGTTGTGTGCTTCATTCAGAGTGCGGAATTTCAGTCTCCATTAGCCAGCCCCGATATCCTGAGGTTCTGCTATTCCTGTGCAGTCCCTTGAAGCAAGGTCTATCTGCAGCATCTAAGACATTTTAAACAATCAGTTAAAAGAAAGAATTGATGAAGAAGCACAATTGTATCAGTCCATCACGATGCGCTTGATTAGGATACAGTATCTGGTAGAGAGGGTAAACAAATTCTGTGTAACAAACCTATGCAGAAAAAAAGGAGTGGGCTCAGGAAAGCAACCTTCCATGGTGATCCACCATGGCGACTGATTCCAGGATATCCCTCACCCCAAGGTGAAACGTGCAGATCCTCAGGTACTTTGTATAACGTGGTGAGATATTTGCAAAAATCCCACTTATGCCCTTTTGGATACTTTAAATCACCTTCAGATTACTTATAACCTCTAATACAATATAAATTCTATGTAGACTGTTGCTATATTATGTTGTTTAAAGAGTAAAATAATAAAAGGTATATATATATATATATATATATATATATATATATATATATATATATATATACATACACACACACACACACACACACACCCATGAATGGATTATCTTGGCTGAGAAGGGGCTACTGTACCACATTATCTCGTGCAGTCTTGCTGAATGAACTGTGACTTGATGTTTCTTTATTCCTCAAACTGTGAATGGATATCATCTCTTTAAGTAACTATGTTATTCACAGAAATAAGGGCAGATCAATGAAAAATATTTCCACTTCTAACCCTTCCCTTCTATTTCTAGTTGAATGTAGAATGTGCTACTGTCTATATCATGTTGATTTGCCAGCCAGCAAAGTCAGCAAGAAAAGAGACAAGTGAGCTAATGTTACTCAAGATCAGGCTCGTGAGTGGGGCTGCTCCCCAAAGTGTTCCCTTACCTTTTATTTTTATCCTTTAAATTCACTAGGAAAAAAAAAAACACGCTATTAACAAGTGTCTTAATTCCTAGTAACCTCCCTGAAATAGATTCCATCTTGAGTGAGCAGAACACCCAGTTACTGAGTCCAAAGGGAATTTTTTTTTCAGCATCTTGTAAGACATACATGCCCGGAAAAACTAGGACGGCACAGTGGCATATAACTGTGATCCCAGCTACTCTGGGTGAGCCAGGAGGATCACAAGTTTGAGGCCAGATTGGGCAACTTAATGAGCCTCAAATAAAGTTAAAAAGGGCTGAGGGTGTAGCTCTGTGGTACTCCTAAGGTTTGTCCTCAGCAACACACACACACACACGCCCACACCCCTGGGGTATTCAAAATGCAGAAGGATACAGCAGTACTTTGGGGTATTGGGAAACCTTTCAGAACCCAGGGGTGATCATGGCTCATGGATCTAGGATCAGATACTGTCCTAAGGCAAAGCTTCGTCCCATCTCTGGGCCTGGTCACCTGTGTCTGTCTGCGCCTTTCTGCATCTACGTCTCATGGTTCTCGGACTCACTCTCATCTTTCCCTTCAGCTTCTGACACTTCATCAACCACTTGTTCCGGTTTAGCTCTGATCCAAACGACACTGAGCTCAACTTTCTCCTCCACGTAAGAAATTTCCCTCTGGCTTCCTTAGTTTAAATTCCAGACAGAAGTGTGATTGCTGAGTACGTGAAGTAGTGGGTACATGAATGAATCAAAACTGATAAACAAATGAATTCATCATTATTGTTCTTCAAGCAGAAATTTTATTGAATGCAAACAAATCATTGAAGCTGTTTGCCAAAAAATATCCTCAGGTAGAAGTAGGTAAAAAACAAAACTCAGTTTCACAATATTCCACTCAGTGTGGGATTCCTATGGAATTTCACAGTTCGCTGGTTAGCCACGGTCCTACGTAGCCTACTTTGTGCTCCTCGATTATGAAGGACTTTAATCCCTGTGGAGTGTCATTCTAGTTAATATCATTTGCTAATGCTTTAGCAACTGTTTAACATTGTTATTACTTAGGGGTTAATTTGAAAATATGGTAGAGTAGGCAAAATAAGATGATATTTGCTGTCTTTCAAGTTTCTTTTGAGCACTTTAGGTTTTTAAATGCTCGCAGTTGAGTCAGAACTTTGCCTGCTTAAAGAATGGGTTTGTGTCAGCCCAGGGCAATTAGAAGTTACAGTGTTCACAGGACAGAGTTGACCTAATGGCCTTTCTTCACTGTGAAAGCAACCTGTGGAATCGTGCCTGATTTGCAAAGCTTAAAAATAGTATCTCTGAAATCCAATTCTAATTGCCATGTCATTTAAAATATTTCACCCATTATTTTAAAATGTACATAAATGCATATAATTTGAAACGCAAAATCTAATTTGTAATTTTAATGTGTAGTTTCCCAGAGTCTGTTTGTGATTACTGTACATTTTGATGTTCTTGAGTATAGTACTCTGCTAATTATCACAAATAAAATACTCTTTCTCTGAACATTCCTTTCTGTTTTACTATAAAATGTGACTCCTGTGGCCTTATTGTATGACACCATGGTAGTTGTTCTTTCCTGTATCCCCTTGTCTCCGTGTAGTTCCTTTACCCATTTCAGTCTTAAGATTATCTTGCTAGGCTCCTAAATCTTTCTAGTCTTCATTATCCACATAATGGCCTCAATTCTCCATTTCCCTGCCATGGATATTGGACTGAAATTGCATTACATCATCTATAATTCCATAGTGCATTTCTTGAGCGAGCTGAACTTCAACTTTAGAGGCAATTTACCGTTTCTACTAAATCACAATTCCCTCCCCACCTTTCTCCTTCTCCTTTGCCTGTTTCTCTTCCGCTTTCGTCGCTCTTCCTTCTCCTCCTCCTGCTTCTTGTCTTCCTCCTCTTCCATTTTCCTGCTAGGATCTCAGTTCTCAGGGATCACACGCAAGTACAGAACTTCAAATCAACTGTTGCCTTACGTGGACTGAGGTTTTTTTTTCTCACGAAGATGCTGTCCTTCGCCAGTCTGACCTGGCTTGAATGAAACTAATGTCCTCCCCAACATTCTGATCCTTTTCCAGTCCTTGCTAACATTTCAAGTGTACCCCACATGTATCCAGAGAACAGTGACAGATAAATGAAGTTTTAAAATTTGGGTGTGGAGCACACATTTTGGCCAACTTACATCTAATTTTGCTTTAAAAAATAAGCTGAAGTTGAGAGGCTTCATCTGAGTTCCTTACTTACGTCCTTCAGAGCTAACAGTAATAAAAATAGTCCATTTTGCTTGGAATATTTCTCCCTTTCTTTGACTGTTACAAGCAAAATACCAATGCTCTCTATGAAGTGTGAGAAGGGAAAAGATCTTAAAGGTTTCTTAGCTTAATGGGAAAAGACATATTGAGGACAATAATATTAGCTGATAGAATTTTCCCTTGGCAATGTGTTTCTGTTACTGTCAGACTGGTGCTCTGAGCTCTGTATTTTCCTTCTGGTGGGCCTCGATTAAGGTGTCTTGAGACAACATCTTCACTTCCGGCAATTAATTAACTCAGTAATCAAGGAACAAGACAAGATTTATCCTTGTTCCTCACTCCCTTGAAAATTTACTGCTCAAAGCGGAGGCTTGTTGCTTCTGTCTAATGTGCCCTGACTGTCCTGCATGCGTCAGTCATCTTGCAAATTAGAAACCAGCTCTACTCATTAAGAGCTGCATTATTAGCCTCATTTTGATTAGTATCTCTTCCTCCAGAGTGCACAGCTAGAAGACAGCATCTGCTCCAAGGAGCCTCCATCTGGAGAGCCATGGTTCTCATTCTGCATTACATTTGCATATGTAACCGTCATCGTCAGGAGGGCTGTTTTAAAAATAGTAATCGATATTTAACTAAGTTGCAGAAAATATCAGTCTTTTAAAATTTAAAGTGAGGAAACATGAGATCAGTATTCATAAAGCAGTTGCATTGTGTAAAAAAAAGTTATGTAACTAATATGAGTTGTCAGTATGGTTTAGATTTGTCGCAGTAATTGATTAATGAATTGTCTGTTTACTGTCACTCCCTTCGAATCGTACGCACGTACTGTGACTGTTTGACAATAAGTGCTTTCACCCATGACTGCTTTTCTCTGAAAAACTCCAATGTGTTCCTCTGTGCATTTGCTAAGGAAACAGAACTGTTCAGGAGCAGAACTCAAACAGGAGACAACAACCTGCTCACCACTGGGACCTGTAGGTCAACTTATCCATCTCCTAAGAAATGTTCCACTTGGGAAAAGAGAGTCATGGAGAAGTCTTTCTAATCCCATTCAAATAACTTCCCAATCACCGGACTATGACTGCCATTCATTTAACTAGCCTTCAACTTTATTCTATGCTCAGACCCTGCCTCTGTTGGCACTATGATGCTTTTCAAAGCTTTGCTTCCTCAGAAGAAGCACACATGACATAGGAATCAGATGGGTTGATGGTTGAAACTATAGGACTCCAAATCACTGAACTGGGCTCCAGTGGTTTCATGTGTAACACAGATATTCAACATCTGTGAGGTGCTAAACATAAAAAGGCCTTCAGTAATAGCCATTCTATTCTCCTTCCACATCCAGATCCAATCTGGCTCAAAATATGGGTTATTTTATATTTAAAGGATATGCAAGTTTAGTCGTGTATATTCCCTTGGGAGAAATGTACCATCAATTTTCTAGATTTCCTATGCATCTGTACATTTTTAAATCAAGGACAGGATGGAAAAAATCCTTGTTGGTCTTTTTTTAAAATCTGAGGCAGCATCTACATCTTAAGCACTTTTTGATTTTTACTTCCTTCTCATAGTAATCCTATAAAAACTGTAGTAGGAGATTAAAAGAGAAGAGCTAGAGTAGCTCAGTGGTGTCAGGCCTGCTGGCAAGCACAAGGCTCTGTGGCTGATTCTGGGCACCAAAACCAATCAAGAATAAAAGAGAAACAAAAGCTAAGCTATTCAGAGGGAACTTTGTGGATGAGAGAGTTCAACTTATTTCTGAAATGTAGCAACAGGTAGAAGTTGCTACTTCTTTTCATTTTTCTTAGGTGTTATTATGGCTTTTTTCTGTATGCATATAACATACTTTGATCAAATCCATCACCCCATTAGCTATTCCTCCCAAATCTCATTTCCCTTGTTTAATAGTCTCCCTTCTACTTCCTTATCATCTTTTTTTTAGATCCTACGTACTAAGGAAAACATGCCATACGTGGCTTTCTAAGTCTGCCTTATTTCGCTTAACATGATAGTCTTCAGTTCTATTAATTTTCCTGAGAATAGTATTATTTCACTCTTCTTTATGGCTAACACTTCATGATGTATATGTACCACATTTCCTTTATCCATCCTTTCACGGACAAGCGCCTGAGCTGATTTCATAACTTATATGTTGTAAATTGTTCCACGATGAACAGGGTATACAGGTATCTATAGTTCAAATTTATCAATACTGAAAATATAAAGGTTGGAGAACAACTAAGAATGGTTAAGTAGTCAGGGAGGGAAGAAAGATTAGAGCTTCTAAGATCTTCACTGTAGAGGATGAATGACAAGAGGAAAGCCAATGGAATTAGAGACAGCTCTTCGCGTGCTGTTTATACAGAAACTAAGAATGGCAATTCAAAGTACTGAGTGGGACAAGGTGAGAGCTAAACTTTTATCTATCATAGGAAAAGGTCAATGTGTAATTTTCATAGAAGCGCTGATGTTAATACTATTTATTTACTTACTTGCTTATTTATTTACTTTTTCATTTTTTGAGACTGGGTCTTGCTTTGTAGTTCAAGTTGGTCCTGAGTTCAGCCTCAAACTCAACAGTCCTCCTGCTTCTGCCTCCCGAGTGCTGGGATTACAGGTGTGAGCCACCATGCCCAGCACGGTGGTGTGTGGTTGCTGGAGATCGAACCTGGGTCCTTGCACTCACAAGGCAGGCGCCAGAACCACTGAGCTAAATTCCTGGCCCAAGAATATAATTTAGAGTCATGGTGGTTTCCTACCACCCACGGAACTTAAGAAGATGAATAACTAGCAAATGGGTGTATATTAGAAATGGTACTGGGGCAGCTGCTTTTTTTCTTACTATTACCTTTCATGGATTATTTGAGTTTTTCAACTGTGTCATTCATTGTTTAGACTAAAAGAGGGTAAAAAAATTGTAATTCTGAATTATGCCATCCTACCTCAGTTATGGAAAATAAATTAACAGAGATTCTAAAAATGCTACTAAAAGGCCTCTACTAATTGGCTATTTTCAACAACTATAATGAAATGAAACTGTGATTTAAACAGATTATGCAGATAAGTTCTGAGGTAGTATTGAAAAATAATACTGTTTTAGAAGACTGTGAAGACTTTAATTTTATTTTAATTTTTAAAATTTTTATTTAGAATGTAAACCCATATCACTCACCTTGTACTAAAATCAAATAAAAGTAGATCAAAAACTGAGATACAAAAACAGAAACACTGGGCCGGAAATTTAGCTCAGATGTTCCAGTGTCTGCCTTGCAAGTGGAAGGGCCTGGGTTCAATCCCCGGTAACCACATACAACAATGCAGATTTGGAGACTGACACCCACCAGCAATCAGTACCACATACCACAGTGCCAGGCATAGTGTCTCACGCCTGTAATCCCAGCACGCGGGGGGCAGAGGCAGGAGGACTGCTGTGAGTTCAAGGCTGAGCTCAGGGCCAGCCTGAACTACAAAGCAAGATGTTGTCTCAAAAACAAAAAACAAAAACCAAAAAACAGAGTCTTCTGGAAGATAAAATTGGTAAAACTCTTAAAGACATAGGAATAGAAAAGGACTTTCTAAACAGATCCCCAAATGCACAAGCAATAATGCCAACAATCAACAATGGGATTATATCAAATTAGACACAGAGGAAAGAACACAGTGAAGAAGTAACCTACTGAATGAAATAAAATTTGTCAGCTACTTCTCAGGCAGAGGACTACTATCTAGAATACACAAAGAACTCCCTAAACTATACCTCCCAAAATAAAAGACCCAGTCAAAAGATGGGTGTTTGAAATAAATAGAAACTTCTCAAATACCAATGGTTCCCCGGGTACATGAAAAAATGTTCAGCAACTTTGGTCTTGACAGAACTGAAAATCAAAACAATACCAAGCTTATCCTAGAAAGAAAGGTCATTATCATGAACTCAACAAACAATAAAGGCTGATGAGGCTGTGGGGAAGAAGAAACTCTTGTATATTTTTGATGGAAATGTAAATTAATACACCTGCTGTGGAAATCAGTGTAGAGATTTCTCAGAAAACCAAAAATTGAAATTCCACTTGATGGATGTAAATGGTACATGCAGCGAGCCGTGCCCACAGCACTTGGAGGAAAATGCTTTGTGAATGACCTCATGTTTGGTTCAAGCTTTAGCACCTACAGTCCACCACACGCTCTGGAGCACCTTGCCAGCTTTCCCCTAAACAGCGTTCTGCTTTTGACTCCAGCCTCACTTTACTGACTTTGGGCTGATTCTGTTTGTT
>PVIR01039230.1:0-14008 GCA_004026965.1 Petromus typicus | reverse complement strand
GTATTACAACTCCAAACCTCAAACTATACTATAAAGCCACTGTGATAAAAACTGCATGGTACTGGCAAAGTAACAGACCCGAGGATCAGTGGAGTAGACTAGAAGATCCAGAAACTACTCCAGATACACTGAGCCACCTCATCTTTGACAAAGGAGCCAAAAATCCTCAATGGAGGAAAGATAGCCTCTTTAACAAATGCTGCTGGAAAAACTGGCCTTTCACTTGCCAAAGACTAAAACTAGATCTAACTCTTTCACCGTGTACCAAGCTAACCTCAAAGTGGATAAGAGACCTAAATATTAAAACATACACTCTAAACCTACTACAAAACAGGTTAGGTAAAACTCTCGAATACATTGGCTTAGGGAAAGACTTCATGAACAAAACTTCTATAGCACAGGAATTGGCTGAGGAAATCAACAAATGGGACCTCATTCTTTTAAAAAGCTTCTGCACAGCAAAGGAAACCACCAACAGTGCAAAAAGGCAACCAACAATTTGGGAAAAAATCTTTACCAGCTGTTCCACAGACAAAGGGCTACTATCTAGAGTATATAAAGAGCTCAAAAAAAAAAATCAGCCCACCCAAATTTAATGACCCAATTCATAAATGGGCATCTGAAATGAACAGATATTTTTTGGAGGAAGAAGTAAGAGTAGCTAAGAAGCATATGAAGAAATGCTCAACATCATTAGTCACTCGAGAGATGCAGATGAAAACAACACTGAGATTTCATCTCACTCAACACAGAATGGCTGCCATTTCAGATTCAGCCAATGGCAAATGTTGGCGAGGCTGCAGAGAAGGAACCCTTCTCCACTGCTGGTGGGACTGTAGACTCATACAAGCCTTGTGGAGATCAGTTTGGAGAATCCTCAAAAAGCTAGGATTGGAGGTCCCATTTGACGCCATCGCCCTGCTAGGTATATACACACAAGAATTAAAAGACTCATATCACAGTGACATATGTGCACCCATGTTTATAGCAGCCCAGTTTGTGATTTCTACATCTTGGAATCAACCCAAGTGTCCATCAACTGGAGACTGGATAAAAAAAGCTGTGGTTCTTCTACAGAATGGAGTATTGCTCTGCCATAAAAAATGATAAACTTGAATCATTTCTACCTAAATGGACATACCTTGAGGATATCCTCACAAGTGAAATAAATAGGTCACAGATAGGTACATATTGCATCTTTTCTCTGGCATGAGAAAATAAAGTTGTAAATGAGTCCTAGAATTGTATGTTATATATTGTGAAATAGAAAATGCTCAAAGTAAAATAGGGTGAAGGGGAAAAAATGATGATATTGTAACAAAAAATTAAGGAAACTAATTTTATGTATATGGGGAGGCAGTAGGGTTGGTAGGGCTATGGGAAATAATGAGAATTAAATTGTGTCTTATACTGGTACAAATCCCCATTGTGGAGTGCAATCATGATGCATATATGTAATGTACCAATAAAGATTTAAAAATAAAAAAATTTTAAAAACATTTTTATTAAATATAAACAAAAATAGTTTTATGATCTAAAGCTTGCATTAAGAGTTACAATCTGCTCTAGCAAAGGTAGTGAATCTTAACATTGATATGTTATTTTCTCGTCAAAAGGTTCATTTCAAAAATTCTGAGCTAAATCCCCTGCCCCCTTTCTTTCTTTTTTTTAACATCATATTTTTTATTTCCCCTCATTACTTACCCCTTCCTGTTTCCCTTTAAATATTTCTATTTCATAATATCTAGCTCACATTCTAGAATTCGTTTGCACCTTCAGATTCTCATACAGAGAAAAGATATGGCATTTACACGTCTGGGACCTATCTATTTCACTTATAAATGTGTGAAATTTTAACAGCTGACCATTTTATTAGTTTTTGTAGTAAAGTCAGTAGAAATGTTGATATGTTTTGGTTTCCCACGGTAGGATTCACAGTACGGATGTGCAATTAATTCATCTTTTTAAACTTTATAGTTACTTTATAAGTATGATCAAAAATGCTCATATGTTGAACATAAGATTAGAATTTAAGTGCTTCCTTGTGGTCACAAGTTTGATAACTACAGTTCCAAGTTCAGAATCATAGTATCAAAATTCCAAAATATCCAACACTAAGTCATATATTGTAATATGTGTATTATAAGACCATGATATTATAGATGTAAAAATTGACACAACTCTGAATATAGGTTGATGTTCTGGAGTCTAATTTTTTTTCTTTGATATTGTAAATGCATTGGAAGTATAGAATCTGGAAAATAGTATGAAAAGCAAAACCAGTTTTGTAAAATGACATGTCCTTTCAGTATTTTATCATTACACTGACTTCTTGAAAATATATCTCTATATATTTAAAAAAGAGAAGTAAAGACATGAAAATCTCCCTCAAAAAAGCAAAAAAAAAAAAAAAAACTGTACTTGCTGTTAAGCAAATGAAATCAAAGAGCTTTAAATCCTGAGTGTTCCTTCTTGGTCCTGATGTGTTTTAATTTTGTTCTTTTGAGGCAAGGTCTCTCTTTATAGTTCAGGCTGGTATTTGAACTGACTGAAATATCCTGGCTCAGCATCCCAAGAGCTGGGGTTACAATTGTGAACCCACATTCCTAGTCTTGAAGTTTAATATTGATACTAGCTATCATAAGGAATTCATATAAACATCTGCTTTGTAAAATTTTTAAAAATTAGACTGTGTAAAATATATCTCATGAGTTCTGAGCTTTGCATAATTTTATGGAAAGAATATATTATAGAAGTTTTGACATGGAACAAAAATGATCACTGCAAACCTTCGTAAAGCCTTTATTACACTATGCATTGTGAACCCCCATATGTTATTTACAGTATTTCTCAAAGCTAATTAGGTGTAATTTTTTTCTTAAGGAATTTTCTCAGAATTTGTATGAAAAGGAGAATTAGAGTTCTAGTAGATAATGTTATATTTATTTACAAGCACTGCAAGGTTAGACACTGGAGAATTAGCATTTAGTTTTGTCAATTAAGTATAACAACATATAGGAGAACTATAAAAACCATCTAGTAGTTGCTATGATGTTTGCTGAGCTATTAAAACTGATTTGGCTTAAGATATTACATAAGGTGAATGACATAAAACAATTAAGTTTGTGTTCAACTCTTCTAGTTATAAATCGGATTAAATTTCCTATTTAATAGTCTCATGCTAAAGGATTGACAGAATAGAGTAAAATATTCCTGTGCAAAGAGAGCATAACATATCTTACAGAAAGAATTAAAGTCATATCAGCTACTTCAGTAATAATTATAACAAGAAAATATACAGTTATAATGAAATATGAACTCCTGTTATTGTATTTCTTTATTGGAGTGAATGGTCCAAGGGTAATTCTATCCTATAATGAACTTACTCCAGGAAAGCAACAATAATTCAAGCCTATGAAGAGGGCACATTTCAGGTCTCAGTTCTCCAGGAGAGCACAATTAAGGAGTATCTAGGCAAAAATATATGTAGAAATAATCAATGCACCAGAACAAGAGCATTCAGAGCCTAAATTATGAGAAATTAAAATAAAAAACCAAGCACTTTCATCATTTCTCCTGAGACTGGAGCACAGCAAAGATGTCTATTTTCATTATTCCCACTCAACAGAACACTGGAAGTCTTAGCCAGTTCAGTTAAGAAAGAGAAAGAGATAAAAGAGATCCAAATAAGAAGTGAGAAAGTAGACTATCCTTGTCTGCAAATGACCTGATTTTCTTTCCAATATTGGGGACGGAACCCAGAACCTTTGCACTAAGCTATCCTGATAGTGTTTTGTATTTCTTATTTTGTAACTGGGGAATCACAAAATTACTTAGTTTCCCAGGGTGGGTTGGAACTCTAAATTCTCTGCCTCAGCCTCCTGCAGGCTTTGAAAATACTGGACCATTATAGGTGGAGTACTGCAATTATAGGTGTGCATCTCCATGCCTAGCTCAGATTACATAATTTTATATAAAGAAAAATGTTATGATTTGAAAATTCTTAGAATTAATAAACAAATTCAATAAAGATGAGCAATAAAAATCAATTTCTAAAAATATGTAGTACTTTTATACAATAATGAATGAATTGTTGAAAAAGATATCAAAAGTAATTCCACTTAAAATAGCTTTAAAATACTTAGATACAAATATAATAAAAAATGTGAATGACTTTCACAGTGAAAATTATTGAACAAGACACCAAAGAATAAAAAAATTCCTCCTGAGTTCACCTATCAGGAAAACTGATATTGGTAAAATATCACTACTACCAGAAGTGATTCACAGATTTACTGCAATCCCAAGCAAATACTAATGACACTCTTCATAGAAATAGAAAAAAAAAATCCTAAAATTCATGTGCAACCACAAATAGTCAAAGCTACTGGAGAAAAAGAGCAAAGCCAGAGGTATTACAATACTTACACAAAAACACAAAACCAACCTGCCTGAGCCTGGCGTAAAAACAGAAAAAAAAAAGACTAATGAAACAGAGAGAGATATCAAAATATATCTATGCAGCCAAATGATTTTAGACAAAGGCACCAAAAACATTTGTTTGAGAAAGGACAGTAAATAAAGCACCTTTTCAATAAATAATACTGGGAAATTTGAAGACCCTTGTCCAAAGGAATGAAACTAGATCCTTGGTTCCCACCACACACAAAAATCAAATACAATGGATCAAAGATTTAAATGAGAAAATACAAGAAGAAAACAGAGGGAAAACATTTTAAGACAACAGTATAGGCAAGTTTTTAGTTTTTTAAAAATGAAATCCCAGCAGTACAAAAACAAACAGAAAAATTACATCAAACTTGGAAGCTTTTTCACACACACACAAATCAATACAGTGAAGACAACTTGAAAAGTAGGAGAGATAATATTTGCAAACCATCCAATAAGAAATAATAAGAATGTGTAAGAAACTCAAAAAATTACCAAAACCTCCCAAATAATCCAGTTTTAAAATGGGCAAATGTTCTGAATAGACTTTTTCAACAGACAAGTATATGAAAAGGCTTAACATCACTATTTGTCAAAGAAATGCAAATGAAAACCAAAATAACTTCTCACCGCATCCCAGAATAAATAAAGAGAAATGTAGGAGTGTACACAGAAAAAAAAAAAACTTATATACTGTTGATGGAATATAAATCAGTACAAACAACATGGAAAACTCCATGAAGATTTCTCAAAAAAAAACTAAAAATGATCCAGCTATTTCACTTCTGAGTATATATCTAAAAGAAATGAAATTAGCATATCAAAGAGATTTCTGGGCTCCGTGCTCATTACAGCTCCATTCACAAAGTCAAGATACAGAATCAACTCAACCCATCCATCAGCAAATGAATAGTGGTAAAAAACACAGTATAGGGTCTGGAATTTAGCTCAGTGTTTCTGGCGCCTGTCTTGCAAGCGCAAGGACCCAGGTTCAATCCCTGGTTAACCACATACAATACCAGGTGTGGAGATCCACGCCCAGCAGCAATCAGTAACTATGGTACAAATCCCCATTGTGTAGTGCAATCACACAACACAGTGCCGGGCGTGGTGGCTCACACCTGTAAACCCAGCACTCAGGAGGCGGAGGCAGGAGGACTGCTGTGATGTGAGTTTGAGGCTGAGCTCAGGGCCAGCCTGAACCACAAAGTGAGACCCTGTCTCAAAAAAAAAAAAAAAAAACATGGTATACACACAGTGGAATATTACTGGGCCACAACAGAATAAAATCCTGTTACTGATGGCATAATGAATGGAATGGAAGGATATTAAATGAAATTAGCCAGGCACAGAAAGACAAACAATGCATGTTCTGATGCATAAGTGGGAGCTATTAAAAGTGTTTATCTCACAGAAGAGAGTAGAATTGTGGTCACTAGAAACTAAGACATAGGGGGACAGAGGGAGGTTCGACGACAAGAACCAAAATACAGTTAGAAGAAATAAAGTCCTCTGTGTTACAGCATAGTAGGATGATTATAGTTTAAAACTTATATATTTTACAAAGAAATAGCAGAGAAAAGTTAAAAGATTCCAAACACAAAGAAATGATCAATATTTAAGAAGATGGAAATGCTGATTATCATTATATCTTATCATTATATTTATATTTTATAAATGTATCAATTGTCATATTCTACCCAAATAAGATGCATAGTTAAATTTTTGTGATTTTTTTGAAATGAGGTCTCTCTTTGTAGTCCAGGCTGGCCCTGAACTTAGTATGTAGCCCAGGCTTGCCTTGAACTCATAGCAATCCTCTTGTCTCTGCCTCCCAGTATTAGGATTACAAGCAAGTACCACCACGCCCAGTAAAAATAATTTTTGAAAAGGAAAAACAGAAATAGATCTTTCTACTCGACACTTCTTTCTACCATTTAAGACACAAAAAATAAGGCACAAAGAGAACCAATGACTTACCAAGATCACAAAGAAGGTGATTGTATGTTATATATTGTGAAACAGAAAATACTCAAAGTGAAATAGGGTGAAGGGGGAAAAATAATGAGATTATAACAAAAAAGAAAGCAAACAAATTTTTTGTATATAAGAGGGTGTTAGGGTGGGCAGGGCTATGGGAAAAAATGAGAATTAAGTTGTGTCTTATACTGGTACAAATCCCCATTGTGTAGTGCAATCATGATGTGTATATGTATTGTACCAATAAAGATTTCAATTTTTTAAAAAAAAGGTGAAAGCAGAACATAGCAAAGGAAACAATCAACAGAAAGTGAGAAAATATTGCACATTGTACAACTGACAAGGAGTTAATATCCAAAGTATATAAGAAACTCAACTCAGTTGTAACCCAATAAAAATGAGCAATAGTTCTAAACAGATATTTGTCAAAAGAAGACATACATGTGGCTAAGTAGCATACTTTCGAAATGTTCTACATCACTACCCATCACAGAAGTGCAAGTCAAAACTTGCATCTCATTTCAATAAGAATAATGATTTTTGAAAAGACTAAAGATAATAAATGTTGACAAGATTAGAGAAAAATGAATGTTTTTATGCTTTTAACTGGAATATAAATTACTACAAATAATATGGAAAATACTATGGAAGTTCTTTTTAAAACTAAAGCGAGGCTGAAGATTTAGCTCAGTGGTTCCAGTGCCTATCTTGCAAGCACAAGCGCCTGGGTTCAATTCCCGGTAACCACACACAATACTGGGTGTGAAGACTCATGCCCAGCAGCAATCAGTACCACATACCACAGTGCCAGGCGTGGTGGCTCATGCCTGTAATCTCAGCACTTGGGAGGCAGAGGCAGGAGGATTGCTATGATGTGAGTTGGAGGCTGAGCTCAGGGCCAGCCTGAACCACAAAGCAAGACCCTGCCTCAAAAAAAAGAAAGAAAAAAAGAAAAAAAGCCAGAATGAAAAGATATTGACTGTTTTTACCAACAAGAAATGACAAATGTTAGAAAAGAAAGGCAGGCTTAACCTAATTTAAACATTACACACTGTGTGTATGTATCAACATATAATATCCCATTACTAAATAGTTTTTATTTTTGTGTATCGTTTGTTTAAAGTCAATGATAAGACCATCACTATTAAAAGGAACTTGTTATAACTGTTAATATACACTGTTTGACCTACAAGAGTGTTCTAGTTATTTTTCAAGAGAAATTTTTAAAACCCTCAGTGCTAGTCCAGCGACCACTATATTTTTCAAATTATACCAGACTGTTGACATCTGCAACCTCACTGTACCTTGTTAAAAAGGGGGGTGGGACTCAGGTAAAAAGAGAAATATCTGGGATATTGAATCTCTACTACTCGACAGTAAAGGTAGCACCTTTACTTCAATATTGAAATTTGTCTCTAACTACTGGGAAATTGGAAGAAACGAATTATAAGACTACTTCAATACTAGTGAGATAACCAGCAAAGCAAAAAATGTACTGGGGAATGAATGTAATTAAATAACTAGTTCAAATAGTGCACTTATTACTTTTTTTTTCCAATTCTTAAATTACTTGGAGCACAATGTAAGGATTTTGAGCTTCCCTGCAAGGCTCCTTAGCTCCACCTAGTGCCATTACCAGAACATAAGGAAACACAACTGTAATGTGTTTTCTCTGGAACAGCAAGCTAACACTGGGGAAATTTAGCTTCTTGACTCCATGATGTAAGCTGTAATGCATTTGGTTTATTATTAACTTTAAAGTTTATGATAACTACATATCCTTGAAAAAATTCTTAATATATGGTCAACCTTTTGTATCCTTGAAAAAGTCTTAATATATGGTCAATCTTTTAGATCCTTGAAAAAAATCTTAATATATGGTCGATCTTTTATCTCACACAGTGACCAAGCACTTCCTCAGTACCAAGTGTTGTACACTGGACCAGGGATAGGAAACAGAGTTAATTTTCTCATGGAGAAGAGAAATGTATGATCCAATACAGTGAAGAAAAATATATAGTAAGTGACTTAAGAATATGAAGTACCCAACTGAAGAATAAAGATGAAAGGCACAGAACAGTATTTAGAAGAAACGGCCTATGATTTCGTGCCAGCCTTCAGAGAGTTGAACACTTCAAGTAGCTCTGAGAGCCGTGATGCATAAGAACCCGGCTCCCAAACCAGGCTGGCTCTCCCAACTCTGTTATTTCACTTCTCTGAGCCTCCATCTCCACATCTGTTGAACTGGAAAAATAACAGTGTCTCCCACAGAGGGCACCTCTGAGGATCCAAGGCATTCTGCAGGGAGTGTGCTTAGAAGAGCAGCTAGCACACAGGAGAGGCTCAGTCTGCCAGTTGTAACTATTCTGACTATCGGCTAAAGGCTGGTGGAGGGAGAGAGACACACCCAGTCATGACTGATGACAGATAACCACTTTGGAAATAAATGGGAGCTGAGACACACCTCTCTCCATGTACCTGTCTTGTGGAGCTATCCCATGACACTCACAACCAAAACTGTATTGCCTTTATTTAAGAAAGATGAGGGCATCTAGAAAAGCAGGCATGCTCCTGAAGTGATCATTTTCAACGTGTAGGAGAAGAAATACAGCCAGAGACTCTGAATGGAGAATTCTGTGGTTCCTGCAGCTTCTTCTGCCAGAAAGGAGGAGGTTTGATGGTGCAGACAGAGAAGTATAAGAGAAACCCCACTCTTCAGAGGAATTATTAGGCCAACTTCATTTTTTAGTGTTTCTTGTATCCCCTGATTTATTTTTTCTTCTATCCTTCTAGGGACTAAGTAGGAAAAGAAGGAAAAAGATATATAAAACAAAAAAGTAGAAAAAGAAGAAGACAAAAAACAGTATTTACTGAGTCCTTGGGTCCTAAGCACTTTTTATCTCATCTCTTTGGCACATGGTCCTGTGAGGTGGTCTTACGATTATTCAGCTCTTCCAAGGGAGAGAACCTGAACAGCCCAGGAAGTGGCACAACTAGTAAGTGGGGAAGCCATGACTCCACTGGAACTGAATCACCAGGTTTATTGCTTTTCATGACTCCCTAAGCTTTCAGAATGCAGGCTAGAAAATGCCCTTTTCCTCCTCATTCACATGATTATTTAAATAGTAGTTCCTCCCAAATGCCCAAATGCTGGTAGGTAGTAAAAATAATAAGTATGATGTGTGTGTATTTGTATCTGCATTTCTGTATGAACAAATTGACATTAAAGATAAAACAGAGCCAGAATTATCTTGCAGTAGTATACACCATAACACACCCATCTATGACATCTAAATCTCCATGAGGCATAGGATTTTGATAAGATTGTTACCTTGAATTGTTCTTGAACAAAACGTAAAGATGTCAAAATTTTTATTGAGAATCCCTTACCTTATTTCTTCCATTTTTTTTCTTCATTATCCTCAATCAATGCTCTTAAAATCAGAACATTCCTTATTATCAAATGTACCTGTTATGGCTTATGTCCAGATGTTCTGATAAAGCCTCAGGTCATTGGTGGGGCTTTCTCAGACATTGATGTGTGGGAAACAGGGGAAGCGGACACCGCCAGAACCCTCTTGGCAAGCTCCAGTCCTCCATGACTCCAACAGTAAAAGCATTAACAACCAACAAAGAACAAAATTGGAACCTTAAGCCAGGGCTCAACCCCTGCTACTGTGGACAGTAGCAACAGAAGACAAAATCCCTGAGCTCACCACACCTTTATTCAGTACCTAGCCTTCACATCCCAAATCCTAGCATGCATAACACAGAACAGATGTCCTCAATAAACCCTGTAGTTGGAGATTTTGCAGGGCAGGCCAGACATCCACAAGTCTATCTGCAGTTCCCAACACTGATGGATGTAGAATGTATGGTTTTTGGATTAAGGATGTATGATTATCATATTAGTCCACTGAATGGCTTAGCACCCACTTTTAACCAGGTAACCTATAAATATAAATATAAAAGGGACACAGAGGGCCAGGGATTTAGCTCAGTGGTTCCAGCACCTGCCTTGCAAGAATAAGGCCCCAGCTAACCACATACAACAATGCTGGTCCTGGAGACTCATGCCCACCAGCAATAAGAACCACATACCACACACTGCATACCACAATGCCAGGTGCGGTGGCTTATGTCTGAAATCCCAGCACTTGGGAGGCAAAGATAGGAGAATTGCTATTTGCTGTGAGTTCAAGGCTGAGCTCAGGACTAGCCTGAACTACACACACACACACACACACACACACACACACACACACACACACACAGGAGGGGGGAGACTGTCTCAAAAAAAATGGAGGGACAGAGAGAAGCTATTGTTCTTTCTGCTGTTTTCTGCCTGGTGTGTGCTGTTTCTCCTCTGCTATCCTCCTGTCATGCCACCCTTGGAGCCAGCCAGCTATGAACACAGCCCTACCAACTGTGAGCTAAATAAACCTTTCCTCCTTTAACTTTGAGTGTCAGGTGCTTTTGTCTCAGCAACAAGAAAAGCAACTAAAACAACATATCAGTTATTTATATGTCTATTTACAAGAAAATTCAGATGTCACTTCTGTCGGGTATTGCTTTATAGCCTCATATTTATTATGGAATGTTAATTTTTCCTTTGTTTAAAGAATTAAACATCTGACAAACATACACAATTTGTTTTTCCACAAAGGACCATACACTAGAGTTTTCAAAATTCTAGGGAATGATCATTTTACACTAGCAATGTATTCTTTAACTCCATCTTTATAATAGGTTTATATTGTGAAAGCACTTCAGATCCAGCTAAATCTGTACCATAAAAATAGAAAAAAGTAGAACTAAATATTAAAGATCATGTGAAGACATAAGTGAAGGTGAAAGCCAGGCTTGGCTGGGCTAGAGTTCAGCCCTGTCTAATTATTCATGACACTTCCCTCAGCCAAAATTGCCTGTTTCTCTGCATGCTTCAACCAATCTGTGACTGACCTCATCCATATGGATATGCCTTCTATTGTTTACTATATAAATGTGTGTATCTTGCAGTTAAAGTGGAATTGTTCCTCAAAATGCACCCTGGAGTCTGTATGTTGACTCTGCATTCATCCTACTGGTCTGAGTTTCCATTACCCTCAAAAGTACAAGTGGTGCCCCAGTGTGAGACTCATATATACCAGTTAAACAATTGAAGTGTCAGGTGAATGACCCCTCAGGGTAAATTCTTTAGTTGATAATTACACCATCTCCCTCTCTCAGCCTCAAGAAGGCTGAGTAATACTGGAAAGCGCGAGCTCAGGTAATCTTAAGATGGGTAATATACACAGAAAATCTCAGTTTATCCTCCTTACCATGCCCCTCAATTTTTTCTTCATCACCTCTGCAATAATTCAGTGTTTAAACCCCCAGGCCAAAGATGGCACTGATCCCATTTCTCTTCTGGGTTCTTCATCCATTTCAGTACCAAATGTTCCTCCTTAGTTAGTTGATGAACCCCTTTCTTCTGCCTTCGCTCCTCCCAAGCCTCCGCATAAACATGAGATGTCTCAGAGCAGGAAAGAAAATGATATAACGGAAGTCCCTACTTCAACATTGTGATCCCTCTCCCCTTACAGGGCACTGCTAACTTGACGTTCTTGATAGCATAGCTCTTCTAAAATAGAGGCTGCTTATGCCTTGGATAAAAAAAGATGGGCTACCCCCTCCTGCCTTTTTCTCAAAGTTTCCCCATCCTACACATTAACTGTCACAGGATCTAAAGTGTCTGCCCCAGCCTTTAAAAACCTCCGCTCACCACAGGCAATTCCCAAAGCCTCCCTTTTTTCAAGGAGGCAGCTACTTCCTGATGCTGTGAAAGCTTTGCAAAAGGTTAATTCTGAACTTCAACATGCATTGTTAATGAGGTATGATCCTTCCCTTCCTTTGCTGGGGCTTGATTTGCACCAACATCCTCAAGCCCCTCTGGCCTGTCTGTGGCAAAACCAAGACCCTATCGAAAGGATGTATTGATCATCCAGCTCTTCCCCTAAAAAGATATGTGACTTTATTATTGTTGTGGGAAAGTTCATCCTAAAATTAAGAAAACATGCCTTACAAGTCTTTGGAACAAAACCTGACACTATTGTGCTACCTATAGAAACCTGCCTTCTTCCTTCTCTCTTGTCCTCCAATGCCACATTTTGTGTTGCACTGGAAGGATATCCAGGCCAGATAGATAATCATTAGCCCAAACACAAATTATTAACAGGACTTGTGAGCTTGCCCTTAAAATTCTTTAATCGTATTTCCACTCAGGCTGCCCCTAATGCCCCACTGGTCTTCATGGATGGCAGTCCTTTTAAGTACAATTTGTTGTAATAAACTCCAAAATAAAAAATATACCCACATCTAAAATTCAGAAAACTTCTTGTGGTAAAAGAGTTAGCAGCTATTGTGATGGCCTTAGAGCATCCTGCTGACCAAAGCTTTAGTCTATTCACTGACAGTTCATACCATACAGGCATATTGCCCACACTTCCTCACGCTATCCTCAAAATATTACAGAAAAACCTCTAGATGCCTTGCTTATAAAAACACAACAACTTCTACAAGAGTGCAAGTTCATCCTGTACGTACAACATGGATATGCCCACTCTGGTCTTCCAGGACCTTTGGCTGCCAGAAATCACCTTATTGACAGATTGGTTTCAAGCTTCCCAGCAGCTGTCATACCACTAACAGTAGCCATAAGCTTTTCCATCAGCCTGCTAAGAGCTTAGCTCACATGTTTCCTTTCTTGACTTCAGAACAAAGCCAGAAAACTGTCCACACATGCAGTACCTGTGGCCCCCTATTGCCCTTTGGTCCCCTTTAGACTTCTGGCATAAATCCCTGAGGCTTAAAGCCCAACTTCTTGTGGCAAATGGATGTCACTTATGTTGCTGCCATTGGCAAACTAAAATATTCCAGCATTGACATTTGCTCAGGTTTTGCCTGTGTGACAGCAGCTACAGGAGAAAAAATTAAAAATGCCATAGCTCACTTGCTTTGCTGTTTCTGCACCATGGGAAACCCCTATAGAATGAAAACTGATATTAGACCTGCTTACACATCTAAGGTTTTTAAAAAAAAAATCTTGTGACAGTTACAATATAGTTCAGATTACAGTCATCCCTTATAATCCTCAAGGGCAGAGAATTACAGAGAGATTCCACTGTTTCTCTAAATGAGTATTCTTAAGACAAGAAAAAAAAAACCTCACTAGCTGCTACTGCATCTAATAAAGTTCATTTAGCCTTATTCACTCTTAATTTCCTTACCTTTGATGATAATCACTTGAGTTCAGCCTTTAAGCACTGGGAGCCATTAAAAGGCACTTCATGTGCCCCACACATACTGAGAAAAGACACCCTTGACAATGCTTAAAAGAACCCTGACCCCTTATTGACAATGTGGAGAGGGTTTATCTGTGTTTTCCCTCAGGATGCTGAACAACTCATGTGGATTCCTGCAAGAAATGTTAGATCATACTCCATCAACCCACAAGATGGCTGTGATGATCATGGAAGACACACAAACCCATCCCTGAACCCATAATGGTCATTCTGCTATGTGCTGCTCTTACTGCTAA
>PVIR01039229.1:0-14222 GCA_004026965.1 Petromus typicus | reverse complement strand
TACCAGGTTGGTGCCCTCACAGCCCAACCATCTCTGCAGGAGTCGTTAATCCAAGCGCACTGCTGGGTGTGGTGGTGCATACCCATAATCCCAGCACTCCCTGTGGTTGAAGCCAGAGGATGGCGAGTTCAAGCCTAGCCTGGGCAATGTAGTGGCTTAATGAGATTTTTGCCTCAACATAAAAAAATAAGTAGACAGGCCAGGGATTTAGTTCAGTGGTTCTGGTGCCTATCTGGCAAGCACAAGGTCCCAAGTCTGAGCCCCAGTACCAAAAAGGAAAAAAAAGGCTGAGGTTGTAGCTCAGTGTCAAGATCCTTGGGTTCAATTCTCAGTAATGAAGAAGAAAAAGATTAATGGGCACAGCGAGAGTAAACAAGCATGAGAGAGAAGCTCATGGCCAGTGAAAACCACGGGCGTGAAAAGAACCAGTCAGGGGAGGGAAAATGGTAAATGTGATCAACCAGGAAGCCACATCGTGTGCTGGGGGAATGTAATACGGACTGTGAAAATGACTTCATTTACAACAGGCTCTCGGTACCCATGGGAGATTCCAGGACCCCTGTGAATACCAGGATCTCAGGTGTTCAAATCCCATATATAAAATGGCCTCGTATTGGCACAGAACCTACAGGACATCTTCCCCCACACTTTAAATAATCTCTAGATGATTTATAATCTGTAGTATAACAGCAGCCACACTGTATCCTCTGGGCGATGACAAGAAAAAAAAAAGGTCGTACATGTTCAGTACAGACGCAGGTTTCTTCTCCTATCCTAGTTTTGTATCCAAGACTGGTTGAATCTGCAGACATGCACAGCCTGAAGGGCTGACTGTAGGTCCCTGCCTGTACTCCTGCTTTTCAAAGCCTCTCATCAGGAGGTGGAGTCTATTTCTCCACTTTGAACATGACACTGACCAACAGAACGTAGCAGACGGTGACTTCCAGAAATGCCGCCCACCTCTGCTCACCTCTGGCACTCTACCATCTTGGCCCACTGCAGAATGGGCCTAGGGAACAGCAAGCCAAACACTAGAGAATCACCTCTCAACCTGTCAGCTGACCACACAATCACAGGGAATGTTGGCCAAGAACAGAAGAAACCCAGCCCAGTTCTTGACACAGAATAAGCTAGATAACTGGCTATTTTAAGCCATACTTTGCGTGGTTTGTTACACAGCATTGCTGGTGCTAACAGTTAACTAATGCATGGAGGAGTGATTCATGTTTTGACACTCATCTCTGGAAATGAAGCATGAGATCCTGACCCTACCTGGGTAAGGGACGGGGGTAATGATCGGAGGACAGTGTTCAGAAGCAAACATTTTTCTTTCAAATAAAAAGGCAGATACACGTTTCTCTGCTCATATATAATTTTTTCTATACATAGACACAATTCTTCAGAAACACAACACTGAAAAAAAGAGGGCACTCTACCAACAGAATGACTCCCATACATTCGATTCCAAGACACGAGGACACACACAATGCACAGAGGTCTGCATAAGCACAGTACACAGAATAAATATGCGTCACTGCAAACCACAACCACACACACTCTCAGAACACCACAAGGGAAGGCAGAGAGGAGATTTTGTGCTATATTCTTAGACTTGTCTGTTACAAAAATAAATAAGAATCAGGAGGCCTGAGCCCTGGTCGTGCTAAAATAACATCCTCTGTAGTCCACAGCTAAGTGGCAAATAAAGGTTTATCTGGCCTTTCTCCTGTCTCGGGAAGTGGAGGGGGCGGGGCAAAGGTGAAACTCCAGGTGCAGCGCGAGCTGTCTCCTCCCCTTCCTGCCCACAAGGACAGCCATAGCTATAAGTATCCCGTCCTCTCCTGTGGAGCAAGGACTATAGAGATCTCACAGTCCATTCTGCCCACTTTGGGCAGAGGGTGGGTTCAGATGCAGTGGGAGAAGCAGCTGGCAGGGCAGGGGTTCTGCCCAATGCAGGGTTGAAAGATGCCCTCTGCTAATGCCTCAATGTGCCTTCTGTCTCCTCCTCTCCAATCCTAATGGTCACTGCAACCATTCTCTGAGTAGGAAGGTGGCCAGGCTGCTTGGTCTCTAGTGAGACAGCTGGGAGTGTACCAACTTACTCAGGGTCTGTCTGGACACTGGTGATCCTTGGTGTGAAGGAGGCAAAATTTTTTTTTTTTTTTTAGATAAGGTCTCGCTTTGTAGTTCAGGCTGGCCCTGAGCTCGGCCTCCAACTCACATCACAGCAATCCTCCTGCCTCTGCCTCCCCAGTGCTGGGATTACAGGTGTGAGCCACCACGCCCAGTACTGCAGTATATGGTACTGATTGTTGCTGGGGTGAGTCTCCACGCCCAGTATTGTATGTGGTTACCAGGAATCAAACCCGGGCCCTTGCGCTTGCAAGACAGGCGCTGGAACCAATGAGCTATATCCCTGGCCAAGGAGGCAATTTTTATACCCAGCTATGGCAGCAGCCTCAGAGCAGCACACATTTTCCAGGGAAAACACCTGCCAACACTACCTGGCAGACTCAACCTAGTTTTTCCTCCTTCGTCCTGAGTGAGCAAGGGCACTTACAGAAAAGCCCAGGGGCAGCCTAGGCACGTTTCTCCTTCAACTCCTGGAAAGCTCTGGTATTGGGACAGTAAGTGAGGTCTTCCCTTGGAAGTGGGGCCTGCCTCAGTTCCAGGCATGACCTCAAAGTGTTGCGACTATCTTACACATACAGACGTCCTTTAAATGCAGGAAGGTGCTTTTCTTGAAAAGAAGTACGTCCTGACAGCAGACAAAGGAGGGGAAAAAAAGGACAAAATGTAGCCACTGACATCCTGGGAGCCAGCAGAGATATGTTAAGGAATGTGTGTGCCTTTTCTTTTTTTTTTTTAGGTTTTTTGAGACAGGGTCTCGCTTTGTGGTTCAGGCTGGCCCTGACCTCAGCCTCAAACTCACATCACAATCCTCCTGCCTCTGCCTCCCGAGTGCTGGGATTACAGGCGTGAGCCACCACGCCCGGCACTGTGGTATGTGGTACTGGTTGCTGCTGGGTACACCCAGTATTGTTATGTGGTTACCGGGGAATCGAACCCAGGCCCTTGCGCTTGCAAGACAGGCGCCGGAACCACTGAGCTAACTCCCCGGCCCCGTGTGTGCCTTTTCTTGATCAGGGAGGCTGCAGAAGAGAGGGGAACGTCATAAAAAGAAGTGCGCTGGCAATGCCTGGAGACATCTTAGCTTGTCGCAACCTGGGTGAGGAGGGGAGGTGTTACTGTATCTGGTGAGTAGAAGTGAGGGATGCTGCTTACAGTCCTCCAGCACTCAGGAGAGTCCCTACCACAGAGCATTTGCTGGCTTCCAACGTCAGCAGTGCTGACTGAGGGGTGACAGGCCTGCTCAAAGCCAGGCTTGCAGGGAGGTTCTGGAAAGTCCCCAAGGCCCCTTTCAGGGGAAAAGAGAGTCCCAGAGACCTCTCTGACACCAATTTCTTTTCTTTTTTCTTTTTGGCGGTACCGGGGATCGAACTCGGGCTCTTGTGCTTCCAAGGTAGGTACAGTACCACTTGAGCTAAATCCCCGGTCCCTGTGACACCAATTTCTTAAAGAATGACCTCCTTAGTCTTGTCAGAAAAGATGAGGGCCAGAAAAAAGAAGAGGAGAGTGGGAAGGAAGATACTCCCTCCATTCACCTACTACCTCCAGTCTGCGAGGGTTAATCCCAGACTCGGGCGATCTTTGGTCAAACGGGAAAACGTAAGGCTGAACTGAAGGGTCCACCCCTTGACCCCTCTTGCCCAATGGCCAAGGTTAGGTCCCTTCCCTCTGGAAAGCAGTCCACATTCATGAACAAATGCCAGGACTCCATGCCAGACTGGACTGGCACAAGGGATGAGGGCAGGACAGAGGCTGGCAGCGTGGTCAGGGCCCAGTATGTTCACTTGTTCTCGATGAGCGTCTGCACCTTGTACACCAGGTCCCGGGCCAGCTTCAGCACTTGCTTCGTGTTGTGCCGCTCAGCCATTTCTGCAAGAGCACAGAGTAAACTTCTTGAGTGCCATTTGAGTGTGGCCTCTGGCCGTCCCCCCCACGCACTGGCTCTGGAAGCAGAGGCCTGGGAGAAGGCTGGAAGCTCTAGGTGTCAGATTCCCTGTCTGATGAAGTGAGTATCATAACAGTAACTGCCACGCAAGGTTAAAGTGGAGATCAGACAGGATGACGATGGTTCAGTGAGGGCTTAAAGTCAGGTCTTTCTCCACTTCTCCCATGAGAGGGAATGGGGACCTTTCAGAAGAGCAGAGTCAGGCACACAGCAGATGCTCACAGATTTTATGGAAATGAAGGCAGTGACAGAAGGAATAGAGGCAGGGGGAAGGAAAGAGAGAATAGTAAAAAGGACTTTATCAGGAGCCACACAAACTAGTTTTATTTTTAAACCTTTGAATATAATAAAGTAACTCTAATCCTAGATATCCATTCATCCATCCACCCACCCACTTACTTACTTTTGTAGGGCTGGGGGTTGAACACAGGGCTCTCACGCTGAGCTATGTCCCTTTTTAAATTTTAAAATGGTTTTGTTAACTTGCTAAGTTACCCAGGCTGGACTTGAACCTGCACTCTTTCCATTTCTGCCACTCAAAGTGGCTCCCTCATGTAAGAGATATGCACCTTATGCCTGGTCCCTACTGCCAGACATTTGTAGGGAAAAGGTGGCCATTTAGCAGTTAACTGGGACAGCCAGTTAAGCAGAATTTCTGCAGAGCTCCTTATGCAGAACCCCCGGAGTTTCTTTATCACCAGTTCACAGGATGTTCCCCAGCATCTTGTTAAGTTTTGTGTTATTGGATCTTGCAAACGAGATCAGTAAACAAACACTGGGATAGGAATCAAGAAGTACTGTAAGGCCTGTCCCAGGAACTACCCCAGGCCACCTCTTCTGTTTTTACCCCTATGCATTGCTAATTTGTATTGGCTCCATAATAAAAGGGTTGTTGGAGGACAGCTCAAGGGTTCAGTCTTCCCAGGCTGTTCTCCTTGCTGGAATTCATCCTTGAGTGCCTGTTTCCTTCTGCGACCCCAGACATTACATCGGACTTACACCAACAGACATTTATTACAAATAAGCCATTTAATAAAAGAAAAAGGCAGTAAAATCATGGTTCCAAAACTAGGTGCCAAGTTACTCACATTCTGAGTTTCACAGTGAACTGAACTGTGGCACCGTGGGTTATTAGGAATTTGGAGAGAACCACATTGACAGGCTGTAACCACTGAGACCACATAAACTAATTTCCATTATATTCCTATCTATGACTTTGTACTCCTGCCAAGCATGGTTTTCCGTGGTTGCTGTGATAAAAAGAACCATGTAAAGTCACAGCAGAACAGGACACAGAGGGGATGTGCAATAGGGTGCAAGGCTGGAGGGGCCGCACACTGCCCAACACATGCACAGGTTTCCAAAGTCATTGTACTTCTAAAATATGAAAAGAGAATGTTTTTCATTAAAAAATTCTTTTTGGCAGCACAGGTGATTTAAAACCAGGTCCTCCACAATGAGCTACAACCTCAGACCTTTTACTTATTCTTCTTAAATTTGGGGTCAGCTTAGGCTGGGCTTGAACTTGTGATCCTCCTGCCTCAGCCCCAGGGTGCTGGGATTATAGGCCTGCACCACCACGTGGCTGTTTCTTTTGATTTATGTGTATCTTTTACTCAAATACCTACTAAGTTGTTAGGACATAAAAACTTATTAAGTGGTTTGCACCTACCTACTTACTAAACGGAACTTTGGGCCTAGAATCCTGTGAACATTTTGTATGATTCCAGGGCTGCCACGCAGGGAAAAGGACAGGGAATCCCTAAGATTTGAATTACTTTGGTTGTTTCAATCCTATCTCCATCTTGATGCTCAATAATAAGGCTGATAAATAATTATATAAGGTCACTTGAAATACAGTCTGTAGTCTTTTTTTTTTTTGAGACAGGGTCTCGCTTTGTAGTTCAGGCTGGCCCTGAGCTCAGCCTCAAACTCACATCACAGCAATCCTCCTGCCTCTGCCTCCCGAGTGCTGGGATGACAGGCGTGAGCCACCACGCCCGGCACTGTGGTATGTGCTACTGATTGCTGCTGGCGTGAGTCTCCACACCCAGTATTGTATGTGGTTTCCGGGATCGAACCTGGGCCCTTGCGTTTGCAAGACAGGCGCCAGAACCACTGAGCTAAATCCCCGGCCCACAGTCTGTCGTCTTAAAAAGTGATGATTATGGGAGATGATTTTTTATTATTAAATAGGAAAAATATACAACTGGACTCTATGATGACAGAAACATAAAAAGTACATGTGATTGTGGAAAAGCATGAGCGTGTATTATAGTACTGGAGACTGGGCCCAGGAGCACTCTGCACTGAGCTGTAGGCTGTACCATCTGCCTTTTGAGACAGGGTCTTGCTAAATTGCTTAGGCTGGCCTGAAATTTGCAACCTTCCTGCCTCAGACTCCCACATAACTGAGTCTTCTAGTGTGCTCCACTATTCCTGGCTGGCTGCTCACTGATGAGCTCATTAATGCAGTGTGGTTTTTCTAACTAGTTCCTGGGGCACAAGAACATGTGGGGCAAACCAGATAAAATCCAAATAAGGCCAATGATTTAGTAAGTAGGAACACACCAATGTTAATTTCTTACTTTTGACAGATGCAATAACAGTAATTTAAACTGGGCAAAAGGCTACCATGAACTCACTTTCTGGACTTATTTTTACAATTATTTTGTAAAGTTAAAAAAAATTCTAAAATCAAAATTTTGATGGAAGTGTAAAATGCAAAACTACCCTCAAATAAGTAGACTTAACTAAAACTCAAATAATGTTCCAAAAGTATGAAGTCACAGCTGCCCTTTTCCTTTTTTTTGAGACAGGGTCTTGCTTTTTTGTAGTTTCGGCTGGCCTTGAGCACAGTCTTGAACTCAGCAATCCTCCTGCCTCTTCCTCCCAAGTGTTGGGAATACAGACGTGAGCCACCATGCCCGGCACTGTGATATGCAGTTCTGATTGTTGTTGGGTGTGAGTCTCCATGCCTGGCATTGTTGTAGGTTGTTACTGGGGATCGAACCTGGACCCTTGCACTTACAAGGCAAGTGCCAGAACCACTGAGCTAAATCCCCAGCCCTGCCCATTGTGTGTGTGTTAGTGTGTGTGTGTTAGTTCCAGAGCCTTTAGTTTTCTCTTTTAAAGACTGGCAGTAATAGCAATGGATTTCATTTACTGAGCCAATCATATGGGCCAACTACCAGGTGATGAGACTCACCCAGGCTGTGTCCTCTAATCTCTGAACTTCCCTGCAGGACAGGGGGTTTGTGTCTTTCTACCTCTGAAGTATCTGGGGCCCACAGACATGAAATCACTTGGGCAAGGTCACACAGCCCCCACGGGACAGAAAATTGGTATTAGATTCCACATCTGTCTGATTTCAGTGGCTGGACGGCCTCCCTGTGCCTGCTTTTCCCATAGCAGATGCTGCTCCCCCATTTCACAGATGAGGATGAGAATGCTTAGAACAGGAGGAAGTGCCTGGCACAGCTGCTTACCTGACAGCCAGACTGTGCCTCTGAGCTGCATTTCAACACTCACTCGCCCCCTGCCAGATTCTCGAGGGAAACATCTCTTCACTAGTCCACCCTACTGGCAATGGCCACAGAGAGTGGACAGAAGCCCCTCTGCCTCCTTCATGCTCCCATTGTGGCACAGCTCTGTCCCTCCTGGGCCCCACTCTCACGAAACCCCAGGCCTCAGGTACCATTAAAGAACTTGATGATGTCAGTGAAGTCCATGTTGTTCTCCAGAATGATATCGCGGTAGACTTCCACTAGGGCCAGGGCGATGAACAGCACGTAGTGGGCGGATGACACGTGTTTTGCTGCCCAGATGGTCTCCCAGACGGAGAAGACATCATCATAGATGAGTTCTACCAAGATAGCACATGCAGGTACACGGGGAGAAGGTCAGTGGCAATCATGGTACCACCCTCCAATGTGACAGTCCCCCTGGGAAAATCCCAGGCCAGCAGGACTCCGTTTCTGTGTCCTGGTGGACACAGTGGACAGGATCAGCCAGGAGCAGGAGGCCTGCATACCGTAACTTGATCCTCAAAGCCTCCATTTCCCCAGCAGTAGAATGGGCTGTGTAAATCAGGGGGTTTCTAAGTTCCTGCCACCAGCTCTGTCATCCTGTGAACGGTGGAACTGACACGTACAGGTTTCAGAAGCTGACATGATATGTCCCTGCCCTGGACCTTGACTAGTTCCTCCATCTGCATTGGCACAGTGGTGCCTACCTCCCCAATCATCCCCAGGCGGGGCTGGCTGCTGCCTCGGAGTATAGAAAAGAGATAAAAGAGCACAGTGGAAAAGACTGAGGCTTTCCACGTCCAATGACCTGGATTTATTGGCTTTGGCACAGTTAGCTAGGGGCCTTGAGCTCATTACTTCTCCAGGAAGTAACTCTTTCTTCTTAATTTGTATGTAGGTAGCAGTAACAGACCACACATAAAACATGTAAGTGGCTCAGCACAGTGAATGAATGGTACTTTATAAACAAACATCTCTGTGCCTGTTGGTTATCCAGACTGTCAGCATCATTCTAAGTGTGCATGACAGAGACGACATTGCTGCTAAGTTATGTTGGAAGTATGTGCGAAATAACTCATTCCACGGGCTTTAGACTTCTTTGTGTTCTCTGGTAAGCAGCCCAAGACAATGGAAGGGGGCTTGGCTTTGAAGTACACGGAGGTGAGGTCTGATCCTCACAGCACTATTCCTAGTTCTAAAAACTGCCTTTTTCTCAGCTTAATTTCTCATCTATAAAGAGATGTTTGGCAAATTTTAATTAAAAAAATTTTTTGAGATAGTGTGTCTATATAGTCCAGGCTGGCCATGAACTATGTAGAACAAGCTGCCTTCAAAGATAGGATCCTCCTGCCTCAGTTTCCACAGCGCTGAAATTCCAAGCTTGTGCCAGCACTGTCAGCTAAGCAGGGACCTTAACAACCCACCTTGCAAGGTCACTCCAAGGTAAGGAAGGTGCCTCAGCAGCCAGGACCTGCTGCCTCTGCTCCGGCACCCACGCAGCCTCATCGCCACCCTGTGTCCTCTCCTGCCACATACCACTTGGGGACAGAGCCCCAGTCTGCAGTTTGTACCTCGCTTGAAGTCCAGCAGGAACCAGCGGTAGCAGAAGTAGAAGTGCGTGTAGTCCCCATTCTGATGCATCAGCTCAAAGAGCTCCGAGTCCAGGATCTGGCAGAAGAAGCAAAGGGTGGAGTCAGCATTTTCAGAAAGGGCTGGATCAGAGGGCACAGCTGAGTCAATGACAGTGGTGCCTCCCTGCACAGACAGCCTGCAATGGGGGTTCTGAGGGGTTCAAAGCGGACAAAGGGCACGAGCATGCATTTCTCTAAAGAAGATTACAATGGCTAACAAGCACGTGAAAGGTATCAGACATTATTCATCATTAGAGAAGTGCAATCAAACACAATGGGATACTACTTCACACCCACTAATGTGTTTAAAATAAAAATGACAGACATAACAAACACTGAGGGTATGCGAGGAACCTGAGCCCTCATCTGTTGCTTCTGAAAAGCAAAATCGTGTGGCTGCGGTGGAAAACAGTTTGCCAGTTTCCCAAAACACTAGATACAAAGCCACCGTAAGATTCAGCAATTCCATGTCTGAGTGTCTTTCCAAGAGAAATGAAAATTATGTTCATGAAAACATTTGTACAGTACTATTTGGAAAAGTAGCACTATTCAAAATAGTGAAATGGAAAACAACTCATGTGGCAATCAATGGATGAATAAACAAAAAGTAGTATATCCAGAATAGAATGTCATTCCCTAATAAAAACTGCAGTGCTGTACAAAGGCCTGGGTTTAAGTCCCAACCACAAAGAGGTTGGGGTAGGGCTTCAGGTTCAAAACAGCATGTACAAGAACAAAAGTATATACAGTATGATTCTAATCATGGAAAAATATGTATATAAGATGGGCAAAACGTATGAATAGGCAATTCATAGAATGCAATACCAAAAGAAAATTAATCAAACACTAATTTTATGAAGAAATTCAAGTTAAATCACAATGACATGCTCTGGTCACATTCAAGAGCCTAGCAGGAATTCAGAAGTGTGACAGACCGAGCAAGGATGGACCGCGTGGACAACCTCTGCAAGCCACCATGGAGCACAGAAACTGGTGTTGCCAAGATGGAGAGCGATGCAGCGTGTCTCCTGGAGCTGCAGGTGTGCACACCCTTGACCCGCAGGCACACTCCATTGTGCCCACACTGAGGCAAAGATCTGACACATGTGCCTGAGGGGATGGCAGGTAGCTGCACAGGAGTTTCAAAGCAGCACAATTTGAAAAGGTCAAAAATAAAGCCCTAGGGGGCTGGGGATATAGCTCAGTGGTTCTGGCGCCTGTCTTGCAAGTGCAAGGACCCGGGTTCGATCCCCCGGTAACCACATAACAATACTGGGTGTGGAGACTCCCCCCAGCAGCAACCAGTACCACATACCACAGTGCCGGGCGTGGTGGCTCACGCCTGTAATCCCAGCACTCGGGAGGCAGAGGCAGGAAGATTGCTGTGATGTGAGTTGGAGGCTGAGCTCAGGGCCAGCCTGAACCACAAAGCGAGACCCTGTCTCAAAAAACCTTAAAAATAAATAAATAAATAAATAAAGCCTTAAATTCTCCAAAACAACGAAGTAGGCAAAACTTGAATGTCCCTCAAGGGAAAAATGGATACAAATAAAATGAGAAAGACAATGGGAAGAACACACACAGGCAGACTGTAAGTACAGCAGGAAAAAGGAAAGAAACGCACTGTTGTTCAGAAGGGTTCAAGCCTGACAGCCAGCAGGAAGAAAAGCTAAAAAGCCGCAGAACTTACATCATGTAAAACTACTTATGTGAGGTGGGGGAACTTGGGAAACAAAACTGTAGCTTAGCAATGTGTGCTTATATAGTAAAAGGGCTTTTTTTTTTTCTTGAAACAAGGCCTCACTTTGTAGTTCAGGCTGGCCTTGAGCTCAGCTTCAAACTCACTTCACAGCAATCTTCCTGCCTCTGCCTCCCGAGTGCTGGGATTACAGGCGTAAACCACCACGCCCAGCACTGTGGTATGTGGTGCTGATTGCTGCTGGGCCTGTGTCTCCAGGCCCAATATTGTATATGGTTACTGGGGAACTGAACCTGGGCCCTTGTGCTTGTAAGACAGGCGCTGGAACTGAGCTAACTCCCCGGCCCACAAAAGGGCTTTTTAAATGCAGGATAATAAACATCACATTCTAGAAAGTGCTTCCCATGATGACTGTCCACAGGTAACAAAAGGGTTAAAACCCTGCAGCAGTAAAAATCTCCTTTTAAAGCAATCCTGTACTAAGTCTAAGATAATGTACCAACACTGACCAAAAACAGCATGAGATAAAAATAAACCTTTCTCTCTGTGAGGCCAAATAACCTTGTAAATTTGCAAGCTGATGCACAACTTTAGATATAATGCAGATGCTTCTGAAAGATTAACAAGAACAGGATGTTCTGGAAAATGGACTTCTGAGATTCCTCTTTTTGCTAATTCAGATCAATTCCTGCATCTTCAGTACAAAACCCTAATCTGCCACTCTGTGATTCCTCTCTGGGAAACTGTCTCTCTGGACGCTGTACTCCGACTGGAATAAACTCTTATCTTCCTCATATTCCTTGACGGTTGGCCAGTTTTTTCCCCTGAGATATGTTCTCACTATGGAGTTCACTCTGGCCTTGAACTCGGGGTGACCCTCCCAAGTGCAGAGATTACTGGAATGTGCCACTGTGCCTGTGCTGGGAAGTTCCCTGACTTGTCCTCTACTTGTCACTGGGCCTCCACATTCCACCTCTGGCATGAAAATTCCCTTTGGGAGGACAGATGTGAGGACATGAAGACAACAACAGGTACCTCAGAGTTGAAAATCTACGCTTAATACTTTATTTCTTGTTTTTTTTTTTTTTTTTTGAGACAGGGTCTCGCTTTGTAGTTCAGGCTGGCCCTGAGCTCAGCCTCAAACTCACATCACAGCATAGTCAAAGGGAACAATGTCTCCATGTTCTTGGATGATGGATATACTCATCACACTGGGTGCTAAGAGCTGATGTTAGTCACAACACTCCTACGACTTCAGCTTGCATCGGAGTCATCAGGAAAGCTGCAGAGGAGAAACAAATCTCTGGGCCCAAGACTTCTGAGATTCTGATTCAGGAGGAAAGGCAAGAGAAACCCGCATTCTCTTCTTTTTTTGTGGTTCGGAAAATTGAACCAAGGGTTTCCACATTGAGCTACATCTCCTGCTTGATCGTCTCACTACTGGGAATGAAACCCAGGGGTGCCCTACCACTGAGTCTAGTTTTGAGACAAGGTCTCTCAATATGTCACTAACTTGTTCAGGCTGGGCCCTAACTTGTGATCTTCTTGCCTCAATTTCCCAAAATGCTGGGATTACAGGAGTGTGCTACCTTGCCCAGATTAAACTGCATTATCAGGTGGAGTGACTGTTGCTGATTCATGGATTCGACTCTGAGAGGCACTGGCAGCTCTGCGTTCAATGCTAATCAATACATTAGTTTTAGCCCATAACCATGGTAATTTTTTGAGAATCAGATAAATGGGAATTATGGTAATTTTTTGAGAATCAGATAAATGGGAAAGCAATCTACTTTCCAGAAGAGGAAACTGAGACCCAGAGAATTAAAAGCACATGCTTGTGGTTATCCAGCTAGCAAGTAGCAGAAACTGTATTCAAAGTCAGGGTGGCTCCACACCACTCAATCTCAGGCCCCTCAGATATACTTCTTATTTTCCCATAGACGTTGAATTGTACCTGGATCAGGGATCTCATGTTGGCAAAGTGCGTGTCCATGGCACCCCCATGGGGGAAGTTCTGATTCATCCTCTTCATGAGCTCCGTGAAGCAACTGAAGGCCAGGGCCTCTGGGGGAGGAGCACGGACAGTCAGCTGTACCACTGCCAGCAGGACCTGCACTCCCAAGGGGACGGGGCTCAGGCCCAGCGCTGGTGCACAAAATCCACAGCCCAAAGAGAAACGTGGCTGAGAGCGTTCTGTTCAGACAGATGCTCCCCAGTCTGAATGACCTACTTCTCACCTCAGAGACGTTGGAATATCCTCTTGTAGGAATACATGGTGACAAGAAATGTGCTATTTAAATTTTTTTTTTTTTTTTTGAGACAGGGTCTTGCTTTGTAGCTCAGGCTGACCTCGAACTCACACTGTAGGCCAGGCTGACCTTAAATTCATAGTAACTCTACTGCCTCAGCCTCCCCAGGGCTGGAATTATAGTGTGTGCCATTAAGCTGGGTTAATGATAATATTTTAATATCATCATTATTAATAATGATATTAATAACATTATCATTATATATTTATATAACATTATCATTAATATTTTAATATTAATGATATTTTAATATTATCAAAAAGTTGATAATATTTTCTTTTTGAAAGTTTACTGGCTCGTGAAATTCTGAAGTCCAAGAGTCATTGCATTCAAACAGTAATTGCCAATATGGAAAGGCTTTTGCAATACCTAAAGGGTCAAGTCCAGCCTGTGGAACTAAGCAAGACTGTCTCTTTTGAAACAGCATTTCACTGTGTAATTCAGACTGGTGTTGAACTCACTGTGTAGCCTAAGCTGGCCTCAAACTCATGATCCTCCTGCCTCAACTACCTGAGTACTGGAATTACAGGCATGGGACACCCCCTTCCAAGCTTCAAAACAAAGTATTTTAAAAATGGATTAGGGTGGAGTGGACTAAGGATAACCTTCGGAAAATCGTCCAGGCTAGTATAGCTCCCCTGAAGTTATTAACTCTTAAAATAAGGGGACTCTGTCATTTTAAAGTAAGATTTTAAACTGAATCCTTAATTGCAGGTCCTCTCAGCACCTTTACTTTCTTAATATTTGTGAGCATAGATATTCTAAGCAGCAGATGCACCATGTGGTGTTTTCCATAGTAATCTGACCCTTGGCCTCCCTGAGTGCTGGAAATACAAGCACTGTGCCTCATTTATTTCTTAAATACTATTTTTAGAGCCATTCACTTGGCTGAGGTAGCGACTGTTGCAGTGTTTCTCTACTGCTAAGTTTCTCACCATGCCCACTTCCTTCACTCCCTCACTGTTTTTTTTTTTTTTTTTT
>PVIR01039228.1:0-14065 GCA_004026965.1 Petromus typicus | reverse complement strand
AACCATTTTTCTTAGGATCTTGTCTCTTAGTACTGATTCTTTGTCTGAACCTTTGACTATTATTCCCCTACGCTTTCACTCTCCCTCTTAACAGTTGACTTCCATTTTACAACCTAAAAACTAACATTACTTTTATATCTAATAATTACACTTCACCACATGCTCCATTGATTTCTCAGCTCCTCTCTTTTGTTCTCCTGGGGCAGTATGTGTAAAAGTTAAGCACACTGTGACCTGTGTGTGACACTGTCACCTGTGACCAGTCTTTTGAGGTTCAAACCCTTACTCTACCAGTTCCTAGTTTTGAGAAAGTTATATATCTTTCTTATGAATAAATTTTCTCAGTCATAAAATGGAACCAATAACAGCACCTAACTGTTAAACTGTTGTAGGGATTAATTGAATAAATAACATAATCCTTCAGAATTGCACTTGTGTATTTGCATGCTGTCTTCTCCACCATCCTCTGAGTTACCTAACTTCAAAAGCTCCCTTTTCTACATTAACCTCTGTTCTCTAGGATACAGCATTGTTCCTACCATGGCAGATTTTGCTGAGCTAATGTGTGATTGAATGTGAGGCACACTGAGTAACTACATATCTGCTATGAGACATCTGAAAGCAAATGGAGGCATCTGAGTAAACATTCCTGGGTTTTATCACGAGGCCTCTTTAGGATTAGCAAACCTAACATTATTGGTGAGGGGCTTAGGATGACTTAGACATTCTCACTGACTCGCAACTTAAAATAAGAAAGTGTCATATCCACAGTGAAAACTAGTACATAGCATGAAAGAGGCAAGATCTCTCCCTGGAAGCACTCAGCAAAGAGGAAGCTCTGCATGAGTAAATGCTAATGCTAATGCAGCGTGGTATCTATTGACAGAGAGGAAAGACTGGGAAGGGGAAATGATAGCTGCTTATGAGAATCAGAAAAGGCATAATGGAGGAGTGTCTGTCTGAGATTGCTGGGAGGATAAATACAAATTTAGGCCAAGAAGAAAATGAAGGTCTTTGTAGATGAGGGTGGTAGAGAGGACACCTGAGAGGTTAATGTGTTAAATTGTGTGATTGTAAAAGCTGAGGAATTATTTTTTAAACTGTGAGATACAGGTGATAGGCCACAGAAGGTTATTTTTATTGTTTGAAAACTTTGTTGAAGTACCGGTTTCCTCTCCAGCCAGCTGGCTACACTGTGGTGGTTCTGCTGAACACCGTGTCCTCCCTTCCATACCTTGGCACCCACATTGCTGGGCTTTAGCTGCAAAAGGAGAGCAGCCACACACGCTCCTGGAGTGCTTTGGAGCCACACATTAGTTAATAATTATAGGAACTTTTTGTAAACTATGTCTTCCTTCTGATTTTAATCAGATAATGTAGGTGAGTAAGGAGAACTATATAATGACTGAGGTCTTTATCTTTAGGCAGAACCTCTGAGAATTAAACAGGCCACATATGTATTTTAAGAACTAAGTTGGAAACTCGAAAGCGAACCCCTCAGATATCTTTACTTCCTCCTAGAAACAGGAAAGCTACCCTTTTACATCCTTGACAGCAAGACTGACAGTCCAGGGCCAGGGAGTTAGCTCAGTGGTTCCAGCGCCTGTCTTGCAAGCACAAGGACCCAGGTTTGATCCCTGGTAACCACATACCATATTGGGCATGGAGACCCACGCCCAGCTGCAACCAGTACCACATACCACAGTGCCGGGCGTGGTGGCTCATGCCTGTAATCCCAGCACTCGGGAGGCAGAGGCAGGAGAATTGCTGTGATGTGAGTTGGAGGCTGAGCTCAGGGCCAGCCTGAACCACAAAGCGAGACCCTGTCTCAAAAAAAAAAAAAAAAATACTGACAGTCCTGTCCTCCAAGGTTTAATTCAGAAGCCTTTGAGTTCACATATCTCAATAGTTCTAAACATGGATCCAATTTCTGTTTTACAAGTACCTTTGTGCCACAAGGGGGTAGGGGTGTTCTGTGTAAGTCTTTGCCATGTGTACTTCCTAGCCAAATGCCTTGACTAAAAGGTTAGATTAAAAAAAAAACCCACTTATTGCATATAATAGATATTTAATTTAATAGATAACTTCCACACCACCTACATTTGTAATATCATTTTTCTTATCATTAACATCTCTGCAGAGGTTTCAGTAAAGATACAAAGACTGACATATTTAAAATTTGTATTTTACCTAATGATCAGCAGTATAGTTCTAGAGGGCCAGAAAAAGTGACCTTATAGTTGGAAGATTTGGCTACAAAGGCCACCTTTCATTAATCCAAACAGATAGCCACAGGGCAATGTGAATCTTCCACAACTGGATTTTATCACAGCAAGTTATCTTCAATGTATCCCTATTTTAAAGAAATTTAATAGAAACCTTTTTAAAAAATCTTCTATCCATTACGCATTTCTTGAACAAAGAAGAAAACAAATGACTAGATGAAAGAGGTCCCGACTAATCCCTTAAGCATGCTTTAAAAAGCCTGTTCACTACATGTGTGCCCCTTGAGCAACATCCCTAAAAAAAAAAGTAACTAGCTGAAGCACGAAGCAGTAAGACTATGACATCATCTCCGCAGAAGTCCTTGCTCGATGCTGAGGGTGTCCCCGCTACAATTTATGGAGGGAGACATTCTGTGTGGAAACAAAACAAAACAAAACGCTGGAACTCTGGGAATTCCTCTCGGGCTCCGCAGAACAATTATTTACCTGTGGTATTACAGAGCTAACAGATTCCACCTGCAGCATGTTGGCCCTGACACCCCTTTTCTTCCGTGTTCCCGAAACACTGACTGTCCAGCACCCACTCTTCTTTTGTATTTGTTACTCTTTGGCTTGGAATATTAACCCATCTGTGCCCTAGGTTCAGGAAGTGCCATTTGTTTGGTGGACTTCAACGTGATGTAATTAAGGCTTCGCATCATTATTTAAGTGCTCAGAGATGAAAAGCAAAGCTCTGTGTGCACTCTGGCTGGGGTACAGTTTGTGTAGTCGCGATGTTTTCTCCTTTCCCTTCGGTGGCGCACAGCCGTTCCTGGCCCATGAGAAATCTGTCCATAATAAGTGGCAGATTCGCTCCCTATAAAGGAAAGGAGCGGAAGAGAGCGGCCCATACCCGGCACAATAGCGAGGCAGGTGCTCCGGTCAGACCCTGCTCCACCAGGAAACGCTTCTGGAATGCATGACCAATTTGGTTTCAGAACAGAATACTTTCTTTAATGGACAGAAAACACTAACCTTTTCTTTTTCTTTTTTCTCTCCCTCATACCCCGACCCTAATGGTTCCCCAGTTTCAACAAGCCCCCTTTTTACTTTAACCCTTTCAGAGACTAATGAGCCAGGCTTCAGTCTACACCCATCCACTCATCCATCCCTACATCACATCGCTAACGGTACAGGACAAGGAGTGAAAACTCACCGGCCTGGCGTACACAATCACTCCTGGCCTCACAGCACTGTCACCAGGGGTCGTTTTCTAGAAGTTCTTATTTTTTTAAACAACTTCAGGAAGCTTATTTTCTGGGAAAGAGCTGGAGTATACAACTTCTGACAATGAAAGAGGTCTACTATTAAATATGAAATAACAGAATCACATTAAAATTACATGTGTCTTTTGGAGATTAGGCAGGAAAATTTCAGTGAAATTTTTAAAATCTCACTTTAGGAAGTTTCAGAGTTTGTAACATTTTCACAAGACTTAAAGAGTGAAAAAGGATACTCATGACTGGAGGTATTGCTCACACTGTGTATATGGGCAACATGGGATTTTCTTTTATTTGATATGCCCAAATAACATTAACGGGAGAAAATAATTACCCAATATTTCAATTAAAGTCTGCACATACAATACGCAAACCCTGACTCTTGACGACGCAAAATTGAAGCAGACTTTTGTGATTTCTGCACTGTAGTGTTTGAAATGCAGTGATAGAGAGTAACACACATTAACAGTCATAGAGGCTTTTCCTCTGAGAGTTGTTGTAACTTATCTTTGAAGTTAAGCTCATTTATCATACAGAGAATAGACCCCAAAAAGTACAACAGTCACAGCATCCTGCCTCAGGCAGAGTTCAAGATTTCCAATAGCTGCTGTAAGGAAACATTTTGAAAATGTGTTCCTGACTACACCGATAAATCTTAAAACAGAAGAGTTCTAATTACAGAGGATGGCAAAGCCAAGAATTTACAAATGAATCCAAAAATATGACTCAAGAGATGTTCCCTCGTTTCTATGCTACCCAATGTTTAATAAATATATATATCTTCTTCATCTAGAAACAATAGTTTGCTTTTAAAGCAGGACTCCTGGAGGATATTTCACTGGTAATATAGTATGAAGAGAAACAAGGGGAGTGAAATATGGTAAGTCAATCTATATGCATATATGAGGGCAAAGCATACGAAAGGCGCACCTCGAATTCCAGGGAGGCACATATGGGAGAACGTGTCATGAATGAGTAGCAGCCTCCTTGCGTGAGGAGTGGACGTGCGTTTCGATGTGGCTTGCCCCTCAACAGTCTGGCTCTTTTAAAAAAAATATTAAAGTCATTGTGTCCTAGGACTAAAGATAAACTTTTATTTTTTGAATGAAAAATAGGCTAATGAAATTAAGAGTTGTTTAAATCAGAGGCAATTAAAATGCACACATTTCTTTTCCTTGAATCCGTGATTGTATTCAACATTTGCAGTACAATGCTTGCCTGTAGGATAAATAATTTAATGGGTTTTGTGATTTGGTACTAAAAGCATAACAAAATCCTACAGCTGTAACCTCATTTTTCTCTACACTCAGAAACTATTCCCTTCTTAAATTGAATATTTCGTATAGATTTTTTTTAAATTTCAAGAACACAAAGTAGGTTCTACATTTTTGAGAACCAATTTCCAGCACAATAGGTAATTGTGCATAATTACAGGAGTTTCAGAAACTGAAACAAGAAAATAAAACAAAATAAGATCTTTTTCCACCCAGATCCTTTTTTTTCCCTTAAGGACAGGGGTTAAATCGCCACCTGAATTTCTTTAATTTTGGTCTTTATTACAATAAATGATAGATACTGAAAATAACAAAAAAATGGAAATAAAATTCTTCTTATGTCTGATCATATGCTATTAATTTAGCACTTTGACTACACAAATATGAAGAAAAATTTCTTTCACTTTTGCATTTTTTTCCCACATATGCCACACTGGAAGAATGAGCTCATTTTGGAGATTTGATATAATTTAAGTGACATTTTCTTTTCTGCATCCATGTACGTGCTCCCTGAGATTTATTAATTCACACACTTAGGATGAAGTTCAGGGCCAAAAAAACATGCAGCTTCTGTGGCTCAAGAGAGAGGATATCTGACTTTCCGAGGAGGACAGAGAAGCTGTAACAGTGAGCTGAGAGGAAACTATCTTCGCTCTTTGCTCAAGAGAAACAAGGGGAGTTCTGCGGAGCTGTTTTGACCGAAGTGCGCTCAGTGCCTTCGGCAGAGCGAGGTCTCACTCTTGGGTCTTGTGGGAGTGAGTTTCACAACTAGAAGTTGAGTTTCGGGGTTTTTTGGGGTCCCGAGTTCATGGTAAGCTGGGGGCTCACTTTGTTTTCTCTATTCCCTGTCTAACAGGAAATTGTAGATTAGGGGCTAAAAGTTTTTAGAAATTCCTACAAGTTTTTCTGATTTCTCCCAGAAAAACATAATCACATTCCACTTAGTCACTAGGTAAAATTAGCTGGACTACTCACTTTGTATGGCAGCATGAAGGCTGTAAGATGGCTCACCAAATGGCCATTTCTCAGATTCCAGGAGAAAAGTTGGGGAGGGAGATCTGTTTTACAATCCAGAGAAGGGAATGTTCGCCATTTATAGGGTGCATTTTGCATGTTTAACTCTGCTATTTCTCTTTCTCTTGCAATATAAAAGTGTAGTTCTAGACACTGAAAATCAATAAAGCACAGATTAGCTGCGTACAGATGTATTTTTCTAAAACTATAGGCTTAAAAATTGAAATAAATATATATGAGAGAAAATATTTTGGGGGTTCAGGTCATTTTTGTCTCTAGTAAGGCCAAGGAGCATTATGCACCCTGGTATTTCAGTATTTGTCTCTTCGACAATGAGTCAAAAAATAGGTATGTGTGGGAATGAAGACAAAGTTTAAGGATTCTGGTTCCCATCCGTATGTAAGGGATTCATAAATAACAACAACAATGACAACAAACTCCTAGGATAGTAGATGGGCTAGCATTTCCAGAACAAGCAGCTTGCTATTTTAGAAGACAAGTAGGAAAAGGTTATTAAATGTTATTCCCATTTGACAGATCTGAAAAATGACAGCACAGATCCAAGCAGGTCTGGAAGATAATGCTCCAGTGAGGCAGTGGTGACTGAGGGCCAAAAGCTGCCTTCCAGCATCTAGACTTTCTTACAGAGGTGACTTTGGAAATCTCACTGACCTTTGCTTCTCTTGACTGCAAAATGGTATTGCTAATAATTAGTGTTCTTCTCTTACACTTTCTTCTTTAGTACTGTCTAAAATCTATGTGGTGCTTCTATAAATAATAGGCGAGGATACATTGCTACTTTAGAATTCATTACATTATGCTTTGGTGGTTGGTATGTCTGTTCCTGCTATGTTGTGCGTAAGGGATCCATCCATGTTCTCAGCTCTTCTAGGTGTCTCACATACTAATACCTCATGGTATCTGATAGTTAAATTAAATAACTTTCTTGAGGTCTTCTGCCATTTTGGAAATCTATGAACAGCACAATCTAATTAGGAAAAGCAAAACTGAGATAAATGTTGTTGTTTTGCATATAATCTTATCATTTCTTTGTGTTTGATTCTTCTCCAGGGCATCTCAGCTTCCCCAATTCCCCCACAACAATTGAAAAACTATTGATGTGATGAAGTTGTCTTGTATTTCTTTCATCTTCCTCAACAAGTCTTATGTAATTTGGGAACTTACTAAATGTATGTTGAAATAAGGTGAATAAAGTGCCTATAATTGAAGGAAAGGTCAGCAAACTTGCCCCAAATGGCTTGTTGCCCATTTTGGTAAATAAACTTTTGCTGGAACATAGCCCCACCTTTCATGTGTATGTTCTATAACTGGAATGGCAGAATTGAGTAGTTGTGACACAGACCCATAACTTGTAAATGCAAACATGTTTATTCTCTAGTCCAGTAGAGAAAACATGTCAAATCCTAACTTGTCTTCTTGCTCAACTCATACTCTAACTCACAGAGTGAGTTCTGATCTTCCATCTCTACAAGAAGTAAGGTAATTTGTATTAACAGCAATGTGATTAATAACAGTTACGCATATAGTCCCTGCAGAAACTGTTAATTAAAAGTAAAGGAAGGTTATGAGATGTTTTTATGGCTTTTCAAGTAATATACACAATCTATCCTCACTATTTTCAGATAGCTTTCAGGAAAAATTTTATTGCTTTGTATTTAATTTGATAACATGGCAAGCTGTATTGTGAAATACCAGCATATAAATTATTGTAACATTGAATATGAAATATTACTCTTTATGACATCTTAGCCTACACAGGAATTCTGGGTTATGTTAAGAATGCTTTGTTTGGGGAATACAAATGAAGATATTACTGTTATATGCATATATTATTTATTAGTAAAAAGTTAACTTTCATTCTTATGGAATTATACTTTTAAAAAATACTTCTTAATTGTTCTCAGACTTTCAAACTTTTGTGAACTCATCAACTGTAGACATTTTTTTGAGGAGGGTCCTTACATTTCAGAATCCTCCCTCAATAAAACACACAATTGATATCTAAGAATAAGTGTGTTGCTATGTTGTTTAGATTTACATAAAATGTATCAATATATTAAAAAAATTTGGCATATTTTCTGAATGAAGAAGTTTCTGAGCTATGAATGTAGGATTCATCAATATTTATTCATTCAGACACTGACCTCCAGTCCTGGCTTCAATTCTTCAGTCAAGTGTAATTTGATCAAGTTACTTACCTCTCTTGTCCCTAAGTTTCCCAGGAATCAAGTAGTGATTCTAATTACTCTACTGAGTAACACTGTTCTCATAAATTGATACATCTGAAATTTTCAGGTAGTACCTGTCTCAATAAATAACAGTGATTAATATTTCTAATCCTCCATTCAGCACTAGTCTATGGTTTTGAGCTTTGTTTATTTTTGACAAATGGAGTCAAGAGGAAAGTCTAAGATCCCAGATATCATAGTATTTTTGTTATCATTTGAGAGGTAGGTGAACAAGAAGTACAAAGAAATAAAGAGGGTGAAAATGGAATTGCTTTGGTCAAAATCAGAGATTACACATTTGTAGTCATTGGTCAGGCACCTAACTGTTAATACACATTCACCTTCATATATGCTACACATTTGGCATCAAATTTATTATCTACTGAGAAACTCTAAGGGTATGTTCATTAAACACCAGCATCCAAAATGCTGCTCTTCATAATTGATTGAAGTTTGTATTAATTTCTTATATTTATTCAAAAATATTTTCTGTAAATTTAACAGCCACAGTTTTCCATACAAGCAACTGTAATAGGTTAGAAGAACGAAGTGGTTTCTAGCACATATAAACGTGTCTGAACATCCAGCAAATTCAAATCATTTTTTTTCTGGATGTAACTGGAATTAAACTACAAGAATGTATTTCATGTATTATCAGAAAAGAGCTAAAACTCTGGGTTAAGTTTTTGAATTTAAAAAGAGTAAATATGGGGAAAGAGTTTAGAGACCATTTTACAGTGAACTGCTTTTATTGTCAATTACATTTGCCCACCAGAGGTCATTGGATGATAGGGTGACATATTTCCCAACACTTTTGAAATGAAAAATTACCACACCCTCTGGTCTTTTCAAAGAAATTGCACTTTATCCCCCAAAATGGGTTTAATGGAGTTGAAAACTTTGGGGAACCATAAAACTTTACAGTATGATAGTTTGTCTTAAAATGAATTACTTCAGTCCTGGTGAGGTACTGAGGTCGTGATTGGCTATACAATCGCACAGAACCAGGAGAAAAACATGCTGCAAATGTACACTGTACAGCTGTGCTACCCACTCCTTGTCCCGGGAGCATAGAGTGCTATGTTAGGGAATAAGATTCTATTTTTTGGTGCTATTTCATGTCCAAGTTCTAACATTTACTATGTGGTGGTCTTGGGCCACCTTACACGTAATGTTTTAGAGCTTTTCCTTCCACTGAACTAGACATAAGGACATTTACCACAAGGGGTTATGTGAACATTAGCAAAAAAATATCTCAAGTGTAAGTTATCTACTGCTGTGTAACAAATTATCGGCCCCCAATATAGTAGCATGTATATTACTGTAATAATTCTGTAGGCAAGGAATTTGGGTATGACTGGCTTGTGTTCTGTCAGACAGAACCCCCCACAGCACTGCAGGTAAAACGTAAGGTGGAGTGAAAGCTGTGGTAAGGTCAGAAAACTGTTGGACTCAGGGCCTCAGTTACTCCTGGCTGCTGGTTAGAAACTCCTTTCTACTCCATGTGGGTGAGCCTTTCCACAGGGCATATCCCAACATAGTAGCCTGCCTCATCTATGTCAGCAAGTGTGGAGGTGGAAAGATAAGAGAAAGAGTGACACACACACACACACACACACACACACACACACACACACACACACAGGTAAGACAGGGATCATGGTCTTTTGTTATTTGTACCATTCCATCATGCTTTCCATATTGTATTTTAGAATACAAATTCTAGTCACTAGGTTCAGCCTACTTTCAGGGGGCATGAATTCAGTGTGACCATTAATAGCAAAGTGTAGAGGTCATTGTAAACCATTTGAGAAGTCATAATACCATGTTAAATAGTTCATATTGTAGTTAGTATATAATAAGTGCTTCAGGTATTTTCTCTAAATTTGTATACATCTCAATCTTAGTGGGTCCATTAAGAAAGATGTATGAGATGAGGTTCCTATGAGGGGATGATGCAGCTTCTCTCTTCCTGAATCTGTTTCTGTGTGCATTGCTCTCTATATATACTTCTGGAAAATATGAAATGACTATAGGCATTAATATGATGGAATAAACAAATCAAATTTTAAGATAAAGAGAAAAATACAGACACTGTGACTTCTCCCCATGCTCTCAATCTAGTGAGAGGGACATGGACTAATATTAGAAAAGGGAGAATTTCTTGTGTTCTATTTGCTCTTATAACCTATTCAGTTTCTTGTTTAATAAAGTAAACTTTCCAAATAGTTGATAAAAAATTAATGGTTAATATAGTTTGCTAAATTTCTCTTGTAGATTTCTACTACATTTTTTATTGTTATGGTTCTCACTAGATGTCCCCACAAAGCTTCATACTGTCATAAATGAGGATTTTTCAGAAGTGGCTGAATCTAGCCTATATAACACTGGAACTGATTCATGGTGCAGTGCTACGCACAGGGGCATTAGGATTAAGGGTCTGAGTAATGCTACTTCCTATGTAGCTTGCATAAGAAAAAAAGGGCAGAAAGACAATTAATGTCTCTTGTTCCTTTGCTGTCTTTGCCAGTAAGAGAAATATTTACAGAAGATGTACAATAGTGTGGTGTTCAAAAGCCACTCATGGGTACTAAATGAGCAATAGAAATATGAGTATTTTGGTGCTGTCTATGGTTAAGAGGAGAAATGTTCAACAACCAAAAAATAACCACCTATTGAAATAGGTGGATATAGAGTATGCTGATGTGAAATCATATAGCTCATGACTTCTGAGAATCTAAGTCATGGACTCCTACTACCTGGAGGACCTTCCAAGATCTCCAGTCCAGAGGAAATGGCACAGACAGGTGAATTGAATAGAACCAGAATGAGAGATGTGAGTTAGGAACTAACTAGATATTTAGCATATAGCCAAGACCTGAGTTTTGGAACTCAATTTCCCAGGGCATCAACAATGAACTTGCTGTCAAAATGATTTAGTTGTAACCCTCTGAATTTGGAGTTAGATCTCTTAAAATCCTTCTTGTGTAATTCAGAGCTAACTCTCAAGTAGTAGTCCACTGAAATTAAGCCTGACTCTCTCTTTCCTATGTTTTCCATTTGTTTATTGAATATCTCTGTCTAAATACTTAAACAAAACTTCCAATTTGGCACACTCAAACCAGAGGCATTCTTAGCTTGCCTCTGCAGTTGGCTTCTTTTCTTTATATTTGTGTTTTTAGAGTGGTAATAGCATAGACAAAACACCTAGAAATAAGCCAGTCTAAGTCTTTGTTTTCTATTTTAATTTCCCTTTCTTACAATTTTGATTTTCTCCAGACCATCCACTCTGTCTTTCTATTCTACTGTCCTAATTTAGACTTTATCCCATGAACTACTGTGATACTGTGCCTGATGTTCCATCAGTTCATCCTAAGAACTATTACATTAAAGAATTTTCTAAGATATAATTTCTGACAAATCCATGTATAGCCTGTTTATGCTAGTCCGGTGGTCTTCCCAATGTGATTACAAATTATACCAATGGTACGTCTTCCCACATCTCTTGTACAGTCCAGTCCAGCTGCCTCAGACTCCACTCAATCTACTACTGTTTATTTTCTTGTACCTTTGTTGACATCTACCCTCAGAAATATTACCCATCCCTACTTATCAACTCCTACCCATTCTAATACCTTATTTAAAATAACCCATTGCACATAGTCTTTCTTGATTCTTTAAGTGGTATATGAAATACTGCTAACATGAGCATTTGCATATATACACATGCTAAAACCTTGCAAATTTTTTGCATCATTGATTATTTTTTCCTTATAATAATGGCTGATATATTTTACTTGGTCTGTACTTCAGTGCTCCAAGAACACAATGATATTGAATTTGTTTTACTTGTATTACATTTAGATTTATTCCTTGTGTATGGTAGATACTCAATAAATAACAATGAATAGAAATAGACTTTACATTTAAGGTATTTGCCTGTATATATTTTAGGTTCATTCATTTTACTTGTAAACCCAAAAGAGTAGTTTTTAGAGAAATTATGATTTATGTTAGCACATTCTATATACACATCATAATCACATTGACATTAAAATTTGTACCAGTAGATGACACTACTTAATTCTCATTTTTTCCCATTCCCCTCCCTACCCACCCTACTACCTCCAGCTCTCTCTCTATATAAGCTTTATTTCCTTTTTTTTTGACCATCACACTTTCCCGTCATGTTATATATCCCTACTCCCTTTTACCATTTGAATATTTTTTGTTTCACAATATCTATCATACACACTAGAACTCATTTATTAAAGTTTCTCACACAAGAGAAAAGAAGTGGTATTTACATGTTTGTGTCCTATTTATTTTATTTATGTGTTTTTCCTTAAGGTACAACCATTTGAATATAAATAATTCAAACTTATCATTCTTTTTTAAAAATCTTTATTGGTACATTAAATATACACATCATGATTGCACTCCATAATGGGGATTTGTACCAGTATAAGACACAACTTAATTCTCATTTTTCCCACAGCCCTACCCACCCTACCACCCCCCCATATACATAAAACTTGTTTCTTTACTTTTTTGTTACAATCTCAACATTTTCCCCGTTCACCCTATTTTACATTGAGCATTTTCTATTTCACAATATATAACATACAATGCTAGGACTCTTTTACATCTTTATTTTCTCATACCTGAGAAAAGATGTGATATGTACCTATCTGTGCCCTATTTATTTCACTTATGAGGATATCCTCAAGGTATGTCCATTTAAGTAGAAATGACTCATACTTATCTTTTTTATGGCAGAGTAATATTCCTTTCTGTAGAAGAACCACAGCTTTTTTATCCAGTCTCCAGTTGATGGACATTTGGGTTGTTTCCAAGATGCAGCAATCACAAACTGGGCTGCTATAAACATGGGTGCACATATGTCACTGTAATATGGGTCTTTTAATTCTTGTGTGTATATACCTAGCAGGGCAATGGCCAGGTCAAATGGGATCGTCAATCCTAGCTTTTTGAGGATTCTCCAAACTGATCTCCACAGGGGTTGTACGAGTCTACAGTTCCACCAACAGTGGAGAAGGGTTCCTTCTTCTCCGCAGCCTCGCCAACATTTGCCGTTGGCTGATTCTGAAATGGCAGCCATTCTATGTGGAGTGAGATGAAATCTCAATGTTGTTTTCATCTGCATCTCTTGAATGATGTCCATTTAAGTAGAAATGATTCAAACTTATCATTCTTAATGGCAGAGTAATACTTCATTCTATAAAAGAAGCACATCTTTTTATCCAGTCTCCAGTTGATGGGCATTTGGGTTATTTCCAAGATTTAGCTATTGCAAACTGAACTTCTATGAACATGGGTGTGCAAATGTCACTGTGGTATGAATCTTTTAATTCTGAAAGAATAGTTTTTGAGATTACTGAATATCATATCCCAGCTTGATATTGGAAAATATCATTTATATATATATATATATATATATATATATAAATATATATATTCATATTTAGTAGGTATTGATTTACATATGAAAAATGTATTAAAAACTAGGATATAATTCCAGAGAATGTACTTACTGTTAAGGGATCATTTTTTTGCAGCTGCCAAATTGTTTGATAATTTTAGGTTACAAGAACATAAAATACTGAAAGATATGAAAAAGATGACAATAGCATTTTGTTTCTCCAAATGTGATCTAAATCATTCTCATTTAAAACTGAGAAATAGCACAAATGTAAAACTAGGGAAAATGACTAAAATATTATATTATCTAATACTAAGATATCATCTCCCTTGTGTATAAACATAAAATATTCCAATGAGAAAAGTAGATAACACGTTTTGGTAACTTACATTGCTGAAATTTCTTGAAGTCAGATTTTTAGAAACTTAATAATTGATCATTTTAATTTTCATATATTCTGGCTCCTCTTTGTACCTTTGGGGTCAGCTATAAACTAATGAAACTGGAAATGATCAATTCATATTTCTTTTTCTTAGTAACTTCATATCAGAGCTTGCCTGAAACAATATCTTCCTTAGTTCATGTCCAGGACTTCTGAGCA
>PVIR01039227.1:0-14048 GCA_004026965.1 Petromus typicus | reverse complement strand
CTGAGCATTGAGCAGTTGCCACACTTTTGTTTCAGGATTAAACAGATTCTTAAAGCAAACATCAGAGAAAAACCATTCCATAGCCCAAGGATATTAAACCACTCAACAGCCCAAGGTTATTACAGGATAATGGAATAGTATGAACGACTGACTCCATGTCCACAAATTTAATAACCTACATGAAATGGACTAATTCTATGGAAGATGCAACATGCCAAAACTTACAGAAGAAGAAAATTCATAATTTTTGTAGGCTTCTGTCTATTAAAGAAATTGAAGTCATAATTAACAACTTTCCAAAACTGAGAGTAGGAGGCCAAGAAGAGTTTTCTGGTAAATTTAGCCAGTTAAGAATAAATTATATTACTTCTTCATAATTTCTCCCAGAATATGGAAGTAGAGAGAACTGTAACTCATTCAGTGAACATTAGGCCAGCATCACCCTAATAAAAAATACAAAGACATTATAAGAAAACTATAGAACCATATCTCTCATGATCTTAGAGATGAAAAACCTTCAGTGAAATATTTGCAAAGTGAATGCAACTCTGTGTGTGTGTGTGTGTGTGTGTGTGTGTGTTGTGACCATTTATCCTGGTTATGTTAAATTGTTCAACATTTGAGAGTTAGTTTAATCCACTACATAAACACAATATTGTGTTTTTATTGTGATAAAAATCACAATCATATCAATAGCTGCAGGAGAAGCATTTTAAAAATCCAACACAAATTCATGATAGACTAGGAATGGAGGAGAACTTCTTCATTTTGATAAAGAATACCTATCCCAAAAAACTAGTTAACATCACACTTGGTGGTGAGAAACTAGACTCTTTCTCACTGAGATCAGGAATATTCTTTTCTAGCATCATACTGACCATCCCAACTAATGCACCAAGACAAGAAAAATAAGCAAAAGGTATACTGATTAGAAAAGAAGAATAAAAATGCTTTTTTTTTGCAGATGATCTGATCATATATGTAGAAAATTAAGAAGAAATAACAGAAAACCTTATGGAGCTAATAAACAATTACAGTAATATTGTAGGATGTAGGTTAATATACAAAGACACTCCTTGTATTAGAAACAAATAAGTAGAACATAATTTTAAAATACCATTTATAAAAATGTAATATTAAGTATAAATCTAATAAAATATGTACAAGATCTATTAGAGAAAAATCACAAAGTCCTAATGGAAACAAAAATCAAAGAAAAACAATAAATGGAGACATATTATATGTGCAAGGACAGGAAGATTCAAGATGTCAGTTATTTTTTACTTGATCTATCTTGATCTTCTAATCTATCAGTATTTCAGCACAATCTTAGTCAAAAATCTCAGAAATTTACTTTACAGATACTGACAGACTGACTAAATTTTATACTGAGAGGTTAAAAAACTTAGGATAGTCAATAGAATCATGAAGGAGAAGAAAAAAAAATTAAAGAATTAACCCTTTCTGATGTCAGGATGTAATACCAAGTAACAGTAATGAAGAAAATGTATTAGCAAGAGAGTAGACAGCTAGACTGATGGAGCAGGACAAAGAAATAGACACACAAATAGCTTGACAGAGATACAAACACAGTATAAAAGGGTAAAGATAATCTTTCCAACAAATGGTACAGAAACTGGACCTCCAAGTCCGAAAAAACTGAATCTAGATAAAAGTTTCTTACTCTTTATGAAAACTGGTTTGAAATGGATCACAGACCTAATGTAGAAAGCAGCAGTGCTGTACAAGTGGCTAGAAGACAACAAGGAAGAAACACAGGTGAGCTTGGACTTAGCTGTGGCTTTTTAGTTATGACACCAAAAGTACAATCTATGAAAGAAAAAGCTAATGCCCAAGCCTTCATTGATATTAAAATTTTGGTATTAGAAAAGACACCATTAAGTAATGCAAAGCAAATCATAGGCTGGAGAAAAATATACACAAAAGATACCTAACAAAACACTATTATTTAAAATAGACAGGCAATTGTTAAAACTCAATAATAACAACCCAATTTAAAAAAAAAATTGATCAAAGCACTTAAGAGACACCACACCCAAAAACTTATGTAGCATATAAAAAAATACTGTCCATTGTGCCTCACCAGCTCAGTGCAAATTAAGACAGCAGGGAGAGACTCCTGCTGTCCTTATCTTACCTAGAAGGTAAGAATTCTTACCTTCTAGGGCGGCTAGAATCCAGAACACTGGGGCTGGGGAGATGTGGAACAGCAGGAACTCTCACTTCTTGTGAAATGTGAAATAGCACAGCCACTTTGGAGAACCGTTGTTAGCTTCTCACAAAACTAAGCATACTTCACTATTCAGTCCAGCAACTGTGAACTTGAGAACCTGTATCTACACAATGTTCTCTATGTGGATATTTATAGTAGCTAATTCATAAATACCAAGACTTTAAAGCAAGCCAGATGTCATTCAGCATGTGTGTACATGAACAAGTACATCCAGACAATAGATTGTCTTCAACACTGAAAGAGAAATACACAGAATATGCAGAATTATCAAGCCAAGAAAAGACACAGTAACCTTCATAGTAGGTGTATGGTATTAAGTGGAACCTGAAAGGGCTGCATGTGACATTCTGGAACCCGCAGATCAATGCATGTCAGGAATAATGGGGGAGAGGAGGATGGGAATAGGAAAATCAGAGTGTTGGACCAGTGAAAGCACTGGATGAGTGGATACATGTCAGTGAACCCATAAAATACACAGCAGCAAGACTGACCAGGGCAGGGAAATAGGGACTCTCTCTATACCTTCCTCTCAGTTTTGCTGCAGACCTAAAACTGCTTTTAAAAAAATAAAATCTTAGACTTTGTGGTATGTGCTTGTAACCTCAGCTTCCCAGGAGGCTAAGGCAGGAGGATTGCGGATGAGAGGTCAGCCTGAGCAAAAACTCCACCTCAAAAATGAAACAAAAAAATGAAATCTATCTGAAATGAAAACAAAATCCAGTGAAAAGAACGTTATTTGATAAGGATTTTTGTATTATCTACTCCCGAGGATATGCTGGAGATATCCCATGCAGCTGCTTTGCTCTCTTATGAGGCCGCTTCTGTAAGTGCCGAGACAGCCTTCCAACCTGATTACGCTGGGGACCACCGAGGGAAGCGCCTCGCAGGTCCATGCAGAAGTGCTCTGTGCTGGTGCTGCCCTGTCCGGCCTCTTGAGCAGGCTTTCGGTCAGTAGCTTCTCATCACTGCCCTCAGAATTCTGGGCTCCTTAAGGACACCAGGATTGTTGTCCAAGGAGGCAGGGAGGGACACTTAAATTTCATAGTATAAAAATTAATTTGTATATATTTTGAATTATTTATTTTAAAGTCTTTATTCTGGTTTTAGCTCCTAGTGAATAAAATTAACACATGAACTTGCTTGTACTCAGAAGCAAAAAGATTCTGATGTATAAATAAAAATATATTTAGATTTCTGTTTCTCAGTTAATAGTGGCAAAGCGTTTAAAATTTTTATAAGCAATTTCTTGGAGATTAGAGCATTTTAAACTGCCTGTTTATTAAATTACAGTTCTTTTCTTGGGATTCCTGTAAGTCTTCAGTGATGATCTTACATATCTTTTAAAGGAAAGAAAAGTCACAAGTTTACTCAAGTGAAATAACTTATTAAATTAATAATTATACTCATCTGGCTAATTATCATTTCTAAGCTTTAGATAATGAGAGAAAAATGTATTCTTTTGGTTGGGTTTAGGCTTTTTTAGAAATTTAAGATAATTATACATATATTTGAACTTGGAGTATTGAGTATATATTTTTAATATGCAATGAAATGATTAGTCTGAGGCTTACAATTTTACATATTTGTGGTATTTGAAATTATGAAAGCACAGTAAACAAAACCTTAAAGTCAGTTATGAAAAAGAAAAGCTGGATCATATGAATGACATGCACAATTTAGTTTATTTTAAGGGTAAGAAAAGTACATTTTCAGCAGACTTAAATGCCTTTAAATAACCTTTCTTCTAACGGTGCTGCCTTACTTGTTTCAGTGCACTTAGCACAACTTAAAACTGTCTGTTTCCTAGTATCAGATATCTCTGTAAAATGGCATATGCTAAGGTCACGCGGGCTTTCAGCTGTAAACTGGAATCTGAGTCTTAAGCCTACAGCTTGGAAAGGCTCTGGGTGCACAGGCATAGTTGCTCTTCCATCTGTGGTTTCATTACTCCTAATTATTATTTTCATTGGAAGACATTCAGCCTGTTTGCTGTCCAGGTGTCTAGGCTTACCTGCCTTTGTCATTGGGTTTCCACCTCCTAGAAGGAGCAGTTGAGGCACTACGGGAGGGAGCTCTTCAGCTGAGCAGCGCTCCTGGGAACAGCGCCCCAGCGCCGTGTGCTGGCCGGGTGGACCCCGTGTCTCTGGCTGCTTCGCTGCTTCATTTACTGGCCAGCGAGAGGTCCGCTTCATAGTGCCAGTAGTTCTTTAGATCCAAACCCTTCCCTTCTTTGGCTACTTTTTAAAGATGATTTGAAACTTTTCTAAAACCTGGACACTTTATTCATTTAAAGAACATCTTTTAGCCTAACAAAATGACCCATCTTTAATGTTACTCTGGAATATATATCATGCAACCAAAATAGGTGACATTGGCTAAGTTTTATTATAATGAGCCAACCTTCGGGCTACGGGCTGCTTGACTTATTTTTTTTTTTTTTTTAGTATTATAACAAAAAGTTTTTAGTCCTGTTATATATTTTATTTTTATTTATATATTTTTATTTTTTTAGTATTATAACAAAAAGTTTTTTAGTCATGTTATATATTTTATATGCTGCCTGTAACAGTTTGTCATCAGAAAAGCCATGTTTTGGACCGTTCTGTGTGTATTAAATATCAGGATATTAAGACATGTATAACACATGTCTTGAATAGGAGTCATAATTACTTCCATTTTACTGATGGGAAACTCACATAAAAGTTAACTGGCTTGTCTGCTCTGAGCATAGCAGCGGCGGCGCTGGGGAAGAGGGTCAAGCCCCGGGGGTGATGGTCTGTCTCAGTTTGAGACTGTGGTGCATCGTTGTCCTGAGACCACGTGCGGTGATGGTCTCTGCCTTTCCCACCCGGTGTGGCTGGCCAGTGTCACTGAGGAACTGGACATTTAATTACGTTACGTTTTAATTGATTCCATTTAAATGAAGCTGTGTGAGTTATGGCTAGTCAGTTGGGTGGTGCAGCTCTAAAATGATGTACCTTCTTCCAGATAGCCTGGCTTAGGTCTGACTTCTAGACAGACGCAGCCAGATCACATGGAGCAGACACACATGGACGCAGAGCGGCATGGCTGGCCACGCCTCCTCCACTCTTCCCTCTGCCCAGATGCATGGACAGCGTGCACTCCCAAATCCCACGCTTCCCACCCTCGCAGTGTCCCTGCTGTGGCAAGCTGAGCCGCCTCGTCCCGTCAGCTCCCTTGGTCCCCAGCCCCCTTTCCTGAAAGTCCCACGTATCTGCTCTTCCCATGGCTAAGTCCTTTTAGCCATTTAGCTTCATAGCCAACTTTCCTTTATTTTTGGAAAAATCCAACACAGGTCACTGAGCTATTTCATGTCCCTTTGAAGGATTTCATCCCATTGAGCCGTGTTTACTTTATCTCTCTTGTACTTTGCTCTTGTATTTTGCTTTTGAAAGTTCATAAGAAAAATGATTGAGAATATTTTTCCTATTTCAAGATCAAAAAATATAAAATATTGTTGACTGTTTCATGAACAGTGCCTGCTGGACATTTGAAACCTTCAGTGTGTGATAAGAGTGTGAGTTGGCCTTTGGGGCTTCTCTCAGCTTTGGGATATGTGAGAGAAGAGGATTTTTGTTTTCCCCAAGGAACTGCATTTGATTTAATTCTTACTGCCCAGATTCGCCCAACCCCAGCCTCTCCTCCTCAAGTATTAATGCCAGCAATGTGCTTTTAATGTGATCGCCTCACAGAAATAAATCAGGAAACTCGTTTTTGTATGAACTGCTTGAAACAGGTTTCAAGCTTCCGGCATGGTTTTCCAAGTAAGCTCTTCTAACCAATTATTGGGACATTATTTAATATGAAAATGTTAACTTTTGTAAACAACAGACTTTTCTGTCCGGATACACTATTTTTAAAGGTGTCTGATTTTTGAAAACTGTTTTCATCCCCATGAAGAAAGCCATTAAAAAATATATAATTTGTAAGCATAAAAAAAGATTCATTTCTGCCACTTAATTATAGTGTTATTCACTTTATTTATGTTTAATTATACTGATTGAGCCTAGGGATGCTTGGCAGATACAAGCTCTCACTTGTCATTTTTCTTTTTAAAAAAACTCCACTACAGATTTTCATAGACTGAAAGTTGGGAGAAAATATCTCTTTAGTGGTGTTTTATGAAAGGAAATTAAAAAGTTGATTTCTAAGCACTGGCCACATAAATCTAATTTGTCATTTCCATTTTTATGCCCTAGATTTCCTCCACAAGTAAATGCTTCTCAGTCCAAAGATGGAATTTAACTTTTTCAAGTTCAAAGAACCAAATTTAATAACTTACTGGCTCTACCAATAAATAGCACATTAGACCTGAGGCCCTAGCAAGGAAGTCTTGGAGCATGAGGGTCTGTGAGCCTCTTCCCGTGTCCTGGAAGCTGGCCCCCGTTTCTGGAAGGGGCCTATGTTTTTCTTGAATGTTGGATTTGCAGAGGTAGAGAAAGGGATTTGGGGACTGTTGACTTGAGTCATTTTGCTGTTGGACAGCCACCAAATGTGGCTCCAAACTTTTGGGCAGAGTGACAGGGCCACTGTTGTTGTCAGCTGTGTCAGAAGTAGTACAGTACAATCCAAAACCAAGGTAAAGAAGACTGCTCATCCTGCTCTACCCACGTCCCCACCACCCACTTCCCAGCCGCCAGGAGGACCATTGTCCTGACCCAGGGTGAGCCACTGCTGCAGCTTTTGCTTTTGCTTTTGCTCCCTGGAATTGAAAATCTAAAAAGTCTTTAGGAAACACTGCCTTAAACAATACTTGTATATCTCTTGGTTTATCCAGAGAGCATTATTTCTTCCTCACTGGAAGATAGAAAGACTGTCGCAACTCACCAGATAGAAAGACTGACTTTAGGGGAAAAAAAAAAAAATGGAAAAGACTTCAGGATATTTCAAAGTGCAGATGTGTTCCTACTGTTGTTATTAATGAGAAGCTATGCTCCATAAAAATGAAACACTGATGTATAATTCCAAAGCCCAGGCCGAGAGTGGACAGTTCTTCTCTCTTCCTGCTCTGCCTGCCCCATACGTGTTCCCCCAGATAAAATATGAAGACCCATAGTGCAACCTGGAAGATGTCAAAGAAAACCCAGAGCTGGACAGTAAAGTGAGGATTGTTGTAACAAGTTAACCTTGCTCAACAGTATTCCTGCTGAGACAGGTGGCGACTAGACATCTCCTGGGAGGTGTGGAGGGGAAAGGCCTGGGTCCTTTAGGGAGGATGACCAGCTACAGAGGATGAGGATTCCTCTAAATCAGCTTCTCAGGAATGTAGAGCACCCAAACTCTGGAGCCTGTTTAGAGTTTGGCCAAGGAGTCTAAGCTCATTCCCATGCGTGTTTACTTACTTGTCTGCCTGGTGCAGAGAATGATACACCTAGAGAAAGTATCCCTTTCTGTCTAAACTTTGTGAGGGATGGGGGTAGGGGCTGAAAGCATTTGAAACTGTTTTCATTAGATGAACCATCTAACTGTTGTTGGCCAACCATGTGGATTCCCCGCCTGTTCAGCACTTGGGCAGTGATGAGCGGACAGCTGTGGTCTCTCTCTAGGAGACCGCTGTACTCACTGATGGGAAAACATTCCCCGCGATGAAGCGAGTGGGGAGAATGAAAGAGCCTGCAGAACAGGGCTCTGAGGAGCGCGCCGCGTGCACACAGTGGTGCATGCCCTTGGGTATTTCTGTCAGGTTACCCCAAAACCTAGTACAGCGTTTACTTGTGCAGAAGGAGTAGGAAAGGAACAGAGAAGCGAAAGAAAGATGTATCATTTATTTTTTTCTTTTTAAATCTTATGTGCATAGGTAGTTTTTAATGTACAGAGTCCTAAAGAGAGAACAGCAAAGGTCTGTGGCCAGAGAGGCAGCATGAATTTGTAATCACTGTGTCAGTCTCTGCTCACCTGAACCAGTAAGGTCACGGCTGTTCCTTTTCAGGTGTTTGGCCTGTTTTTCTCGGTACTTAGTTTTTGAACTTAATGGGGCGGGTTTCAAGGCATTTTAACCACCTGGTTTTACCAAATGAAATAAAAACATCAAAGCAGACATTTATATTGGGGGTAATTTAATATTTATAGGCTGTTTAGTTCATAGCACAGCTTACAAATAATTAAAGATCTTCCATGTTCATGATGCTTTAGAAGTAAGACAACTCAAAGAGTTGTTGCTGCCTTGAACACTATCTTGTCATCTAAGTCCTTGAAAGTGACTTCTCTGAACTTCTAGTTAATTCAGGTTTTCTTTTCATTCAATATGTAGAATGGTCACTTCATTAATTTCTTAGGCTATCATGAACTGCAAACTATTTTTATAAGCTTAAAAATAATGTCAACTTTGTTTTCTAATACTAACTCTTTGAAAATGGTCACTACTTTAGAAAAAAATACATTTTAGATAGAGTTCCCTCAAATAACTCTTATAATCTTTATGAGTTCCCACTAAAGTGTATAATATATGCTCAATAAACTTTATTATTTTGTGAATGGTACTAATTGCAAGCTTTATCTCTCCTAAACTCACCTCAGTGAAAATAATTGTGCTGCCACCAAAACACATAAACTCGAAGCAGACATAGGAAATTGATACCAAGATAATAACAGCAAAAATGAAGCATTTATAGTGTGGCTCTGCCTGCTTTCTGTGTATGATTTAGTTCAGTGTAAGTTGAACAAATAAAGTTTTATGAGATGCTTATTCTACAAAATATGATGATGTGCAGAATATGCGAAGGTAAGAGCACAGTGATGCATGTGTTCACACACTGTGCAAACTCCTGGATGCGGTCAGACATCAGAAAGTGAGCACAAAACCGAACCTCCCCTGAACTGTTTTTTAAAAAGAAAGACCATCAAGCTGTTAGTATTTCTTAAAAGTTCATGTCTGGTCGGGTCAAAGAAAGGACGTCATCCAACTCCTGTTGACATTTATTGAAAGTTTATGTCTAGTTTACTCGCTCACCTAGTTTATCCATGGAGGAAGAAAGTGGATCTTTGTAGATGGAGACTTGCGGGCCCAGCACTGAGTGTGGACTTGCCGGCAGAGGTTCCCGTGTGGACCTGGGCTCCCGTGGTGTTTGTGTGATAGCACAGTGTCGAAGGTGACTCAAAGAGATTATGTTCAAGTACTCGGAGGTGCCATTTGAAAACCATTTTAATTAAAACTGCAGCTCATTTTGGAGTGCTTCGCATTCAGCACAAATATCTTAGCGGGACACTGATGCGTTCTGAGTAATCTACCCTAGCAGAGACTGGAGCCAATTACCCATGTTTCCCCAATGAATCCTTCTTATACATGAGTCGGGAAACTTGGTTTATTAGTTTGTAGAAAGTCCAAAATAAGAACAATTATAGCTATAATTTAGTTAATGAATGCCCACTCTGTCCCTGAGGTAGAGATTATATGTTTACCCATTTATCTTCTGAACAGGCTTGTAGGGCAGGCATTGTTATACCCACCTCACTGATGAAGAGACTGAGGACTCGAGTTCCCCGAACAACCCAGTGGGCAAGTGGCATAGCTGGCATCCTGGCTCACACGCCTTTGGATGCCAAGTAGGAAAATCCATACCCCGCTCCCGGCAATGTTAACCTAGCTCGAAAAGAATTCCAACCACGTTTAATTCTTCTTTGGGCTCCGTTTTTCCTTTTCCTTTGTTGTCCTTTCTTCTACCCCTCTTCCTTTTGTGCTTTCCTTCTTTGTTGTGTTTCAACTTGTACAAGAGTCTCTTACAATCCAGGCTGCGTGGATCAAAGAAAGGTTTTGAAACACTGCTCCCGCTGGAGCCTTCGCAGGGATGCTTAGCGAGGGAACAATGCCCAGCCGCCCCTGAGCGCCCTGCGCTGCCCTTTGATCCCGGGACTATGTGGGAGGCGCTCTTCTGAAAGGCTTTGCCTGCTCGCTGCGTGCTCAGCAACACAAGGGCACAGCTAAAGCCACATCTGTCCCTGCGCAGCCGCAGTGCCCGCGCCAGGCAGGAAAGCATTGCCCGTGACCTGCCAGCAAAGCCTCCACGCAGGTCCATAGAAGTGCTAGAAAACAGGCCTATGTTGTTTTCTCGGTTATAAGAGTAATGGCTGCAATTAAATTATTACGGTTATTAGAAAATTAAAAATCTCAATTCCACAAATGATCAAAAAGTCAGCTCAACAATGTGAGAATTGTTAATGAATTCTTCAGGTCTCTCTCTCTCTCTCTCTCTCTCTCTCTCTTTCTCTCTTCGTCTGTCTGCTTCTTTAGCTTGGAGCATTGTGGAGCTGGAGCACTCGGGATTGAGAGGGTGGTGACATGTATGTTTTTTGCTCCTTGAATCTTTGTGAAGCTTATTCAAGATGTGCCTTTGAAAGTCGGGCATAATAACTGAGGGGAGGGGAAAAGCATCTGTCATCCACTTGGGAATGAGTTAATTAGTGAGATGTCCAGGCTGAAGTGATCACGCAGTACCCTTTATTGAGTAGTTCACGGAATACAGGCAGTGCCATCCTTTATGTTGGCTTTAATTTAATTTTTGACCAGTAAATGCTGCTCTGTTGATTTTGAAGGTAAATGTAAATGAAATATAAATGAAATTAAAATACATCAGTTTTATAGAAAAATGGTAATTTTGAGGTGGTTGGGACTTGTGTTCTAGCATCCAGGGTGAGAATGTAGAGGCTGTAAGAGACTTTGTGCGAGTCCTGCTGCCAGTGCCGCATCTGGCCAGTATTTGTGGATTTGCTGGTGCTCTACTACAGTGTCTCGCTTTGTAGTTCAGGCTGGCTCTGAGCTCAGCCTCAAACTCACATCACAGCAATCCTCCTGCCTCTGCCTCCCGAGTGCTGGGATTACAGGCGTGAGCCACCACGTCCGGCACTGTGGTATATGGTACTGGTTGTTGCTGGGAGTGAGTCTCGACGCCCAGTATTGTATGTGGTTAACAGGGGATCAAACCCGGGCCCCTACGCTTGCAAGACAGGCAAGACAGGTGCCAGAACCACTGAGCTAAATCCCCGGCCCTGCTGGTGCTCTTCTAGCAGCTCTTAGACTTACATCTATTTCCGTTAATGACCATCACAAAGCACAGATAACCAGCACTGGGAGTCTGCAAACTGTAGATAACTTCCCAGGTGTATGTAATGTATGTGTGCCAAGTACCAGGAAGACCTAGTACAGTGGTTGTAAAACTGGTTATAAAGTATGACTGTAGAATTGAATTGTGTAGGTTTGAATCCTGGTTCTAATGTTACCTGTGTTAGCTTGAGTAAGGTGTCACCTCTCCAAGCACCATCACCCATCAATGCTTTGGGAATCATGAATTGTCCTCTCATTAAAGAGGAGTGGAACTTATTGAGATCATGTGTATAAAAAGTCCTTGACATATATTTAACACCACTAGTGTCAGAAAATTTTCTTAGTAATGGAGGCTTTGTTTGCTTGTTTTAGTGCTAGGCTTTGAAGGACTGACAACCAGGGCCTCTAACACGCTAGGCAAGTTATCTACCACTCAACTACATCCCTCGTCTCCATAATTTGAGATGTTACTCACTGTAATGAGAATCCATATACAGATATTTCAATTTTTCTACAGTCCTTAAAGTACACACTGAAAACCTAAAAATTATTTTTAGATTCTTTTTTAAAGTTATTTCACTGATTTTCCAGCTTTCAAATTGGAAGGCAAATTTTCCTTAAGAGGCTATAGAGAACCAATATCTGAGTTGATAAGCACTGACATGAATCCCACTAATTCACAATTTAATACCACATATAGTACATCCTCTAAGTTTTAGTCTTCATAGCTCGTTAACAAAAGAACTAAGAAAATTTAATTACCACATGAAAGATATTAGAGAGGATGCACAGTGCAAACAGGGCAACTGCAAAGAAGTGGGTTTCTTCAGGAAATGATTCCCCTGAAAACAACAAAGGAGTAGGTTATTAATCTGTAATCAGTGGGATGACGTTTAATTTTATTATAACAATTTTTAAGCCATGATAAACACATGACATCATTTTCAGGACTGCATCAGAATCATGTTACATGATGTGCTGTAAGTTTTTTTTTTTCTATTGGTAACTCATGGAAATCATCATCTTCAGGTCAAAGGCCATTTCTTTTGCCTTCCTTGAAAAGTGTGGTCTTTCCACATCCACGTCTAGAGATACTTGAGACCATTTGCACCAGAGGCTGTTGTCAGAGCAAGAATTTAGCATTCTTTTAACAAATATGTAAAAATCTGTCTACTTTCAGCAGAGACTGAGTTCCTTAACACTTCAAGGAGCTCTGTGCTCTCTGTAAGTTTAGGGGTCTCTTGGGCAGCTTCCTCCTTTTCCACAGTACAATCCTTGCTGCTGCGTGCTTATTTTCCGCCTTGATCAGTGAAAGAGCACCTCGGTGCTGCACTGGCTTCGGCTTCTGAACATTCACATGACTGCCTTAATTAGAAAGAAGAAAGTGCCTAATGCTTCCCTAAGCTGACAATAATGCTGCAGTGGGAGTCCAGCAGGTCTTTTCTTATTCACACGCTCGTAGCTTCTTGAATAAAGTGGATGACTAAGTCTACTTACCACAGTAAGAGAGATTATTAGCAGTGGAAGACACATTTGAACTTGCTGAAAGGGCTGTCTTTGTGTGGAGGAAGGCTGACACTCGGTCATTATTCAACCAGGTCTTCGTCTTATCCCAGCAGTCTTTGCTTTTTCACGCTTGTGAAGTCTGAATAGCTTTCTGTCACCCGTTAATCCTTGCAGGAATGTGGCTTTGGCTATGGGGAGGATGCACAATGTGTGACATGTCGGCCGCACCGGTTCAAGGAGGACTGGGGCTTCCAGAAGTGCAAGCCGTGCCTGGACTGTGCGCTGCTGAACCGCTTCCAGAAGGCCAACTGCTCCGTCACCAGCGACGCCGTCTGTGGGGACTGTTTGCCAGGGTGAGTCGGTGATTCCATCCTCTCCCATTTTCACAGACACTTCTCTTGTTCTTCTCCAAACTTGAATGTGCACCGATGCTAACCCAGAGGTTTTTGAGGAGCCCTATGACTTGTCATCTCAGTAGATGGTTCTCTGGGCCCACACTATGTCATGCACTGTGACGGGGGCTGACATCGAGTGACAAAGATTCTAACAAAGGAACTGCTTCAGGAGAATCAAGGATCTCTACAAAATGGGGCCAAAAGCCCGGGTAGAGGGAGAAAGGGACAGATGGGCAACTGATCAAAGAAGACCCGGGATGGCCATCAAGATGTCTGTCCTCATTAATAGTCACCACCACTCACCCATTCCTGCAGATACTTGCCAAGCAGCTATGAAGCGCTGCTTAGATTCTTGAGAAAGTTCACAGGATAAAGCAGCAGAGATCCCTTGTGGCACTCATATCCTAACAGGCTCTAAAAAAATAACTAACTAGTAAACAATGAAGCAGTAAAGTATTCAAAAAGATAGATGACAATTGTTATGGAAAAACACTCCCCAAAGCAGATACAAGTAAGTAAGCATGCCCCATTACTGTTAAGCATGCCCAGTTAACAGTTACAAGGTTAAATTGGAGTTCAGTGCAGGCTGAATTGCAAATGTGAGCACTAAAGAAAGACACCAAGTGGTCCAGGCAACTAGCCAAGCAGTATGGGAGGGCAGTGCAGATGGAGAGCACCTAGGGAGAAGCCAGAGGTGGCCATGAACCGGATATGTCTAGAACCTGCAGGGAGAGCTGGGCATGGTGATGCATGCCTGTAATTCCTGCTACCTGAAAGGCTTAGGATGTCCAACTTGGGTAACCTAGTGATATCCGACCTCAAAGTAAAATGTTCA
>PVIR01039226.1:0-14061 GCA_004026965.1 Petromus typicus | reverse complement strand
ACATCCTCGTAAATGAAATAAATAGGTCACAGATGTGTAAATATCATATCTTTTTCCTGGTAGGAGAAAATGTAGATATAAATGAGTTCTAGTATAGATAGATAGTTGATATTGTGAAACAGAAAATATTTAAAAGGAAATAGGATATAGGGGTAAATAACGAGGGGAAAAAGAATGTGATAGTAATTTTAAAAAGGAAGCAAAGCTTATGTATATAAGAGTGGGGTACAGGGTGGGTGGGGGAGGGGAAAAATGAGAATCAAGTCGTGTGATTCTGGACAAACTCCGTGTTGAGTGGGATGATGATGTGTATTCATAATGTACCAATAGAGATTTGAATTTAGAAAAAAAACAGTTCCCCTGGGGACCACCAGGGAAGGACAGCATTCTCACACGTATAAGGAGGCTCAGGAGGGGACATTGAAGGAGACAAGCCAGGAACAGCCGAGTACAGTGCTCGGGACGGGCTCTCTGGAAGCTTCTTGAGTAGCTAAGTCAGGAATAAAAAGTGGATCTCTGTCAGAAAGAGAGGAGGCAAACTCGGGCTGAAAGCCGTGTGTTCAGTTTTACTTGTCATGTCTTCTATTTCTGTTTAAGTTAATGTTGAATAAGCTCAGTGGCAAATTAACATTTTAAGAATTATTTAGAAGTTTTATAAGGAGAAGAACATCTGAAATAAGCCCAGGAACCATTGGAGGTGGAAACACAAAACTTACATACCTATGTGGAGATTTAGCTTTATTGGAAATACAGTGATACAGAGCTGGGGATTTAGCTCAGTGGCACCATGCCAGCCTGATAAATGCAAAGCCCTGAGTTTGATTCCCGGCACCCAGAAAAAAAAAAAAAGAAATACAGTGATGTAAAAGGTAGATATATATGTTTAGAAGTATGTATAAAATATGCAAATTACTTATAAACATACACTGTAATAAATGTTCTGCCGTTTCTTTTCCTTCTGACCCAGACGCCCAGCCTCATGGTGGCCACTCTGGCTGGGTGGGAGGAGACAGCCTGCACCTCCTCGCTCTTCCAGGCCACACGCCCCGCTGTTTTGGTCTAAAACTTTAAATTCCTCAGAGAAGCACTCGTGTCGGTCACATGACCTGGGCTTCCATTGAACGGGACAGTGCAGGAGACTCTGCCTGGACCCTGCTGTGCTGCAGCACCCAGCTCAGGCGTGGGCTCAGCAGGGAGACCCAGGTGGACCAAGGTCACTGAAAGGTCCTGCTGATGCAGACGGGCACAGACATGTGGGCATCCGCTGCCACAGAGCGGCCGAGTGTGGGTGTGAAGGAGGGGTGCCCCAGGGGCTAGACCAAGGGGGGAGTGGTGCGAAGAAGGAAAAGTGTCTGGCTGGGGACAGAAGTGCAGAGGTCTCTGGGAGGGTTCTGTTCAGCCGAGAGCAGGCGCTGGCACATGGTTACACGGAGCAGGTGGCACGGCAGCCTGGTCGGTGTGGACAGGGCCATGACTTTTATGCTAGACACAGTCTTGTACCCATTCAGCTGCCTAGGGCGACGCGCAGACTGCTTTCGCTGCTGCATGTGGAATTAGTGGATCCCAGAAAAGCTGGAGAGAAGCAGAATAGAGCAGCCCGTTGCAGGGTCCTAGGTGAGAGGTGGCGCTGTCTGTTCCGGGCAGCAGTTCTGGAGGTGCGGGGAGGCGCTGGAGGGAGAACGGTGGACCTCGGTGCTGCAGAAACAGATGCAAACAAAGAACAGTCGAGACCCACTAAACCCACTGCCTAGCTGCTGGTTTCCCTTTTTCGGCAAGGAGCGTGGGGCGCTCTGGTCATGGGGAAGAGTGCAGATGGACGGGTCATGCGGCCTGCAGTGGGCACTGCCAAGAGCTCACTTCTCAGTGGACCAATGTTGTCACTGATGCCATGAGTTAGAAGATTGTATAAGGAAGCCTGGGTCCAGGGAGAAGATCTCAGTCAGAGGTGAATTTTAGAGTCATCAGCCCACAGGTGGGTATTTACCTTCAGGGCCTGAGGTCATCAAGGATAAAGGGCCGGGAGCGAGTCTCAGTCGATGCCAGCATTGTGGCAGTAATGACAGGTGCTGCGACAGCCCTGCGTAAAAAGCAAGACATCCCCACTGGGGCAGGCAGCGTGCAGATCACCAGCCTCTGCAGGTTCTCAGGGCCGAGGGAGGGAAACCATGGGTCACGGACCCATGACGTAGACAGCTCCTCTAGAATTTAGCCCTGAGAGCAGTGAAAGTTACAGCTGGAAGACTGTAGGATCCAGGACACATTGTATTAAGATTGAAGATACAGAATTGACCTCCGTGCTGATGCAGGTGCTCTAGTTGCCTGGTCGCCAGTGATGGCGGTGATGTCCCCAAGTGCACACGGGGCAAGGCTGGAGAAATTCCCGTGGACAGAGGACGAGCTGCTCTTAACCGCCCTGTGCCACAGGACGGACGATCAGCGCCCCGGGACACACAGTCATCTGGTCCCACATCTCAGCAGAGACAGTGCCAAAGCTTCTGGCCAAGAAAGACGAAAAGTATTAATTTTGAAGACATATATATTATATATATTATTATATATAAATATATATTAGATATACCTATTATATATAGATATTATATATAATATCTATCTATATATATAAATTTAAATTTTACACTGAAATGCTTCATGTTTAGAAATAATTTGTTACCTAGGAACAATAATCTTAATTAAACCAGAAAAAAGTAAGTATTTTTCTCCTTTACAAACTTATATTTAAATATATATAAGTACTCAGTAATAAGAATTTTTACTTTTTATAGCTTTTTCACATTTTTTTTCCTCCAAAAAAATCTGTATCACAGTAAGTTTTACACCATAGTAACCTTAAAAATACACCTTTTTTTTTTTTGAGACAGGGTCTTGCTCTGTAGTCCAGGCTGGCCCTGAACAGACCGTGTAGCCCAGGCGAGCTTCAAAATTACAGCATCCTCCTGCCTCTGCCTCTCGAGTGCTGGGATTACAGGTGCCACGTCAGTAAAAAGGCCACCACACCTGGAAAAAATACACCAAATTTTTAACATATGTGGGATGATAAGCGCATGAACTTGAACTGTCAGGTTACTGAGTTTTATGTGGTTTACATTCAATTAAAATTATGCAGAGGTAAAGAATAAATTGCTTACAAGCCATGCCTTTACTAGTGCCGCTTGCGGTTTCTGTGCAGTGCTCCTCCTTGCACAGTATCACATTCAGATTTTGAGGGCTGATGTCATAACGATTATGTAAGCCATATTTTCTTTTTTGTTACTGAATGAAAAGACTTCAGTCTTTTCAACTATTAAATTAGTAGTTTGAAAACGTTATAAATCTTACAATAAAATAAATACAATACTGATAATAAATACATTATTAAAATTGCTTTACGCTTGAAGTTCCAGAAAAAGTTTATTTACTCTCTTAAATTGTTTTCTCTGTCATTCTTGTTGACAAATAGAAGTTGTAAATACTTCTGATGTCCAGTGGGTGTGTTGGTGTGTGGTGTGCCCTGCAGGCCAGCTAGGTCCCGTTACTCAGCAGACTTCCTGCCTCGCATACATAGCCTCCCTTTGTGGTGAAAACACTTAAAAGCTACCCCTTGATCCCCTTTCTTCCCTTTTCAGTAAGGCTCTGGGGCTTTTTTTTAACAACAATGTTACTAACTAGAGTCACTATGATACGTAGCAGATATCTTGAAGTTATTCCTGTTGTCTATCTAAAGTCTTGGATCTTTCCTCCACCATTTCTGATCCCTGCCCCTACACCGCATCGACAGCCATTTTGCTTCTGCGAATTCAGCTTTTTATGTTGTACATGTAAGGGACGTCATGTGGTATTTTTCTTTCTGTGCTTGGCTTATTTTACTTAACATTGATTCCTTCGGGCTCATCTGTATTGCTTCGGATAACAAGATTTTTTTTTTTAAAGGCTGAGTAGTACTTCATGTGTACAGGCGGCCCTCTTATGTCCGATTCACCCAACCACTGATAAAAATAATTGAACCACTGGAAAATAATTGAATCTGCATTGAACACATACAGACCTTTTGTTGTCATCCTAAGTATGGAGTGACAGCTACATACACAGTGTTTTTGATTCATGGTACACGTGGGAGAATATTCACAGGCCATGTTTAGATGTTATACCTTGTACCCCTCTGCATCTCAGATGGATACTGAGATGGCTGTATGGAACACATTTTCTTTATTCTTTAATCCACTGAGAGACATTTAGTTTGTTTGCGTGTCTTGACAATTGTAAGTAGTGCTGTAAGCAGCATGGGTACAGATATCTTTAACATACTGATTTCCTGTCCTCTGGATTGCTAAATTGTTTGCTGCGTCTACTGCATTCATTCATTTCATTCATTCGTTCAGTGGGGGGGACTGACCCAGGGACACACACAGGCAAAGCGCTTGTCCTGCTGTGGGCCGCGCCAGCCCTCTCACGTGCGGGGAGTCCTCGTGTTGTTTCCGCAGTGCCTGTGTCGCTGTGTGCAGGAGTTTTCTCTTCTCCCATCCTCGGCTCTGAGTGTTGTCTCAGTCACCTGCGTAAAAGCTGCTCTGACAGGAGTGCGGCGAAAACCTCACTGTGGTGAGATTTGCACTAACACTCGGTGCCTAGTGGTGCTGAGCACTTTTGTCATGTACCTTGTGGCCACTTGGGTATTTTCTATAGAGAAATATCTAGCCCAGTGCTAGTAATATTAAAATCTTGCTAAATGAAAGCTGCAGTATGTTAGGGTGCAGTTAAATACTTACCCTCTAGGGTAGATGTTTTTGTCTTGGCCAGCTTATTGATCTGAGTGAATGTGATTTTTATTCAGACCTAGAATGCAGCCCTGCCTACTGCATGTGCACCGCCACTGACAGACTTTAGCAGTTGAGTCACATCTTAGTGTGTACATTTAAATAAAATTGTCATTTTGAAAAGAAATAAACTTTCGGGGGCCGGGGAGTTAGCTCAGTGGTTCCGGCGCCTGTCTTGCAAGCGCAAGGACCCGGGTTCAATTCCCCGGTAACCACATAGCAATACTGGGTGTGGAGACCCACACCCAGCAGCAACCAGTACCACATACCACAGTGCCGGGCGTGGTGGCTCATGCCTGTCATCCCAGCACTCGGGAGGCAGAGGCAGGAGGATTGTGATGTGAGTTTGAGGCTGAGCTCAGGGCCAGCCTGAACCACAAAGCGAGACCTTGTCTCAAAAAAACCTAAAAAATAAATAAATAAATAAATAAATAAATTTTCTTGGTGATAGGTACAGAGCTGAGTTCGGTAAGTAAGTCCATCGAAACCAAAGCAAGAAACTGTGAAGGACTTAAAAAGCAATGGAATGAATCAGAAAGGCTCCAGACCAAACTACTGAAGAGCAAGAACCTCATTTTCTAATCAGTCTTTTCAGCTCACCACTAGGCTAGGTTCTTGAGCAGGTAATTTTCCTGTTATAGCTCCCAACACAAAGGAAACATTTAGTAGATATTTTACTTGAAAATTATCTTAATGCTTAAGCCAAAAAGAAAGAACATGTGACTTAAAGAAATACAATTGGGGCAAGAAATTCTAGTTCAGGATTTGGAAAGAGATGTATAAAAGCAAATCGTTTAAGTTCACATGGTATACGGGAAGGAACCCTAGATATAAAAATACCGTATTTTTAATCATCATTCATTGGTTAGGATTCTCTAACAAGTGACAGATGGTCACCAGAGTGTCGGCATCTGCAGAGTACCTTGTCTGGTGCTGTATCCTTTTTTTTTGAGACAGGGTCTCGCTTTGTGGTTCAGGCTGGCCCTGAGCTCAGCCTCCAACTCACATCACAGCAATCCTCCTGCCTCTGCCTCCGAGTGCTGGGATTACAGGCGTGAGCCACCACACCCGGCACTGTGGCATGTGGTACTGGTTGCTGCTGGGCTGAGTCTGCACACCCAGTATGGTATGTGGTTACCGGGGATCGAACCCAGGTCCTTGCGCTTGCAAGACAGGCGCCGGAACCACTGAGCTAACTCCCCGGCCCTGGTGCTGTATCCTTGATACCTACTTATCTCATGAGCTGCTGTAGCTTTTAAGGATACAGCACCAGACAAGGTACTCTGCAGATACTGATACTCTGGTAACAGTCTGTGTCTATCAACAGAAGAAAATATGGGACATGGGTCTTCTGGCTGCCGGAGTTAAGCCTAGACTTAAGAGGCCACTAATAAAATCTGTCTCTCCCACTTCGGTTCCAAACAGTGTGTCGATGAACAGTTTCCATCCTGCTGGGTCCTCAGGAAGCCGTTTTGCACAAACAGGCTTCTGTCTAATCTCCAAATGAATCGCTGACCCGCTTTGAGATCTTGGGCAGTCAGCTCTCATGAGCCTTATTTTCCCCAACTCAGAGGTTTAAAAACGCCAGCCTGGGAAGTGGCCGATGGCCAGTCCTGTCCCCACCTCCCCCCCGCACTCCCCACCCGCATCCCTCCTGTGCCACCTGACCACGTGCGTGACCTTCCTGTGTCCGCAGAGGGAGATGAGGAGCAGGAGGCGCTGCCGTCTCTGGAGAAGCCCGGCTGGTACTCCCAGGGCAACGCTGCCCACCTGTATGAGCTGCTGAAGAGAATGACCGGCAAACCCGAGCCCAAGGTATTTTTTGGTGGGGCGGAGGCCTCCTTGCCTCCGGCTGCTGTAAACGGGGGACTAAAGCCGACCCCTTCCTTTTACCCGCTCAGGCGCACTCTGCCCTTGGCTGGTGCCCTGGCTCTCGGTCGGTGGCGGATTCTGCGCAGAGGCCGCAGTCCGGCAGTGCAGGGACTCTTGTTTGGGGTGCGCGAGGGCGACATCCTGTGGACTCGGCAGAAAAGGAAGATTCCAAATGTAAAACAAACACCAGGAGCTTGCGCTGCAGCCTGGAGACGCCCTGGTCTTGTGTTATACTGGAGATAGTGTTTTTTACAGCAGACTCTTTCTTTTCTTCTGCAAACTACGTACCAAGGGCCACAACAGCAGGCGAGATCACTGAGCCTGGCCCCGACTTGCCCCAGCCTCAGAGGGCGGGGAGGCGGTGGACAGCATCCTGATTTGTGCTGGCTCTTCTCCCTTTACCTCGTTTTCTTCTTTATAAACTGGAAGGTTGGCGGTCTAGACCAGTGGTGGGAACCCCAAGGGCTTCCAGTGCTAGCAGCAGCCCTGGCCCCCGGGGACTGGCCTAGGGACACCTGGGATGCTTTCGGGATTTTACATGTCAGCCACTAGGGGGTTCGCTTCGGCACATCTGCAGCAGGGCCCAGACTGTCACGCTCTGTGACAAGTTGTCTTGTTAACCCTGGGCCACGTATAACTCTGGGGTGTGTCTGATTAAACCTCGGGACAGAGCTGGCCAACATGGGTGAACTTGGGCCATTTTTCATTGTCATACCTCGAGGCTTGTTGAGAAATTTGCTTGTGCCTTCCGTAAAATAACTACCACTCTCAGACAGAATTTGCTGTGTGACTTTCAGGTCGTTTACTTTGGGGACAGCATGCACTCGGACATCTTCCCAGCCAGTCATTACAGTCACTGGGAGACCGTCCTCATCCTGGAGGAGCTGAGGGGGGAGGAGGGCGAACAGCCTGAGGCGGCGGAGCCTCTGGAGAAGAGGAGCAAGTTCGAGGTGAGGCCCCTGTGGGCACTTCTCTTCAAAGAAACCCTTGTTTGAAAGCTAAACTATCCTCCTACGACCGGACCGCAGAGTTACCCTGGCCTGAGGGAACGCCCGCGTGTTTCAGTTGATTTCTGAAGTGGCGTTTGGTCCGTGGGCTCCTCAGCCCGTGCGTCAGGCCAGCTCACTTGTGCTGTCTGCTTCACAGAAAATCTGGCCGGGCGTGGTGGCTCAGGCCTGTAATCCCAGCACTCGGAGGCAGAGGCAGGAGGATTGCTGTGATGTGAGTTGGAGGCTGAGCTCAGGGCCAGCCTGAACTACAAAAGCGAGACCCTGTCTCAAAAAAATAAAATCTGTTTAGCATCTTTGCTTGTGTTTGAAGGCAAATGAAAAATCATGTGGCAGATTCCAGTTTATAAAGAAGAATGAAAAGTCATTCTGATGAGTTTAGAGCCACAGTGTATCAGGTGAGACTGGCCGGCGTGTAGACGGTGTGGCCCCCAGCACGGCTTCTGGGGAGGAGGCAGGCAGCACGTCTGCCGCGACAGCGCGGACTCTGCTCCCCTCCGGGCCGGCCGGATGCAGACGCTGCAGTCGCTGCCCTCAGAGACGAGCAGCCTGTGAAGAGAGCAGAAGAGGCGGCATGGGAGAGACCACGCGCTGTCTTCAGCCAGCTTAAAGCCTGAATGCAAACGAGTGTAACTCTGTCTTTCTGGTTAACTCATTGAGCCCAGGTGAACTTTCAAAAATGTAATTAAAAGTCTGATCAGACTATTTCGAGATAATCGAGTGTCTATGAGCCGGGGCACTTCAGGTGCTGCACCCTGTGGCCACAGGGGTTCATGGAGGTACTTACCAACCTCAGGTGGCAAAGGACATCCCAGGCTCCATCCCAGAAGATGACAGCAATAACAACTGATGCAAGTGGCTGATTCCACTTAGGTATTTTGTTCAGGGTGCTGCTATCCAATGGGAAAGGAGTTTTACAACACCTGCGTACATCAAACTTTCAAACTGATATTTATCAAAAACAGGTGAATATCTGCACTTTGATATGGATCAGCCTATTACAGTTAGCAGTGGGTTGATACCCAGCATGTAAGAAATGAAATATTCCATCAGGAATTAGGAAACAGGTATCAGAGACTGAAGATGAGCTCAGCCCTGAGAGAGGCACCTGCGCCCGTCACACCTGCACTTCAGACAAAATGGCGGCTGACCAACGAGACAGAGCCAGGTGTTTCACATTCATTTAAACCATCATCTAAGACTCACTCCTCTTAGCTAACTTAGAAACATGTTCACTAATGTCTCACTGAATCGCATTTGACTGCTTTGTTTCTAGTGGAATTTTTATTCCTTATTTTGGTGAACACCAACTTGGCCTTTCAGACACAAATACCATTTTATCTAGGACTGTGTTTGCACAGCATGATCACCCCTGTGACAAGGACTGAGGTTAGCCCTGCGAGAAGCGAGTATATTTATCTCAGTCTTTCCAGTGAGTAGTGGAAAAGTAGAAGATATTTTTTGAAACCTTATATCGATTAATTTCATGTTCAAGTACATCTATAATAAGAAATAGTTTTTTCTTCATTGGATTGTTTTAAAAAGTAGTAAATTTTAAAATTAGACCAAAGGTTTTCAGTTTGTTTGCTTGTTAAGCAAGATCTCACTCTGTAGTTGACACTGGTCTGAAATCAGTGTGTATTCCAGGCTGGCCTCCAACTCAAAGTCTACCTGTCTCAGCCTCCCCAGTGCTGAGAACATAAGCATTACCCCCACATGCAGCCCAAGTTGTCTTTTAACCACCCTCTAAATATTACAATAACAATAATTAAACTGAAATTAAAATACATTCCTAGATGGCTGAGTTTGGTGTAGTTTTCAGATTTTAACCAGCTGACCATTTAAAAACTGAGTTGTAAGGCCAGAGATTTAGCTCCGTGGTTCCAGTGCCTGCCTAGCAAGCGCAAGGTCTTGAGTTCAATCTCCAGTAACCACATACCACAACGTCAGGTGTGGTGGCTCACAACTGTAATCCTAGCACTCAGGAGGCTGAGGCAGGAGTATGCTGCAAGTTCAAGGCAAACCTGGACTACAAAGTGAGTTCAGGGCCATCCTGAACTACACAGCGAGACCCTGTCTCAAAAAAACAAAACAAAACTGAATTGTAGATTGAAATAAAGAATACTTCAGGGCCAGAAGTTTAGCACGGTGACACCAAGCCTGCCTCAAAAGTGCAGATCTATCCTGTGTTTTATCCACGCCAGTACAAAATAAAAAGGGATACTTCATAATAAGGAAACATTATTTTCCTTCAAGACATGTAATGGGTTTTTCATTTTGATTTACTGAGTGAAAAATAAAACTTCAGGTGAATTAATTTCCAACATTAATCCCAGTTATTCTGTTCTTATTTTAGGGACTAAAGGCAAAGCCTCTAAATACCTTATCCAAAAAATGGGGCTCTTTCTTTATTGATTCAGTTTCGGAACAGGAAAATACAGGGGACTCCTTGATTCATACGTGGTCGTCTAACAAAATCAGCACTTACAGCACTATTGCAATTCCAAGTATTGAAGCAATTGCAGGTAAGATGGCAAATACCTAAAAGCTTTGCCTGTTACGGGACAGTATGGCTTTACCTACTAGAATTTTTGTCTTTGATAGGATATCTTTCCATGACATTGATTTCTTTTTCTTGGGAAACATCTTCTAGTTGTTTAGATGTAGCAGCCTGGCCAGTTAGGACCAGCCCTTATGGTGCAGCCAAAAGCTAGATTTATTTTTTTTACTCTCATTAGTACATGTTTATACTACGTATTTATAGTACATAATATTGTTTACATTCATTGTAGGAAATTGGTACATGTACATAACATATTTCCATTTTTTTTCCCCTTTCCTCCATGCTCTTTATATTTTTTAACTTAGACTCATTTTATAACTTAGAATTATCAAACTAGACACCTTTCTTATTTCTGATTGCATGGGTTTGGGTCTTTCCTTATTTTGGTAAAATTGGGTAAGTTTATTTTGTTTAATCTTTCAAAGAATCAACTCCAATTCATTCTTTGTTTTTGTTTCATTTTGTTGGGTTTTTTTGTTTGTTTGTTTGTGGTTTTTTTGTCTCAGTTTCATTCATCTCCATCTACCCTGGTCTTTATAATTCCCTACCTTGTATTAGCTTTGGTCTGGATTGTTCTTACTTTTCTAGGGATTTGAGGTGCAACATTAGGTTATCTGAGCTTATTCTTTTTTCTGATGTGGGAATGTAATTTTTTTTTTCTCCCTAGAATTACCCCTGGACTACAAGTTTACAAGATTTTCTTCAAACAGTTCAAAAACAGCTGGCTACTATCCATCGGTCCATTATACCAATGGTCTTATCAAATGATGAGACACTGACAATAAAATAAATTATAATGGAATGAAAAAACATATATGCAACAAATGTACCGTTAAAAAATGTTATTTTCAAAATATATTGTACAGTGCTTTGTAGGAACAAGTTTTTGTGAAGTAATTGGTATTTGTCCATAATCCTCTATTTTATATAAATCAACTATATTAAAATTTAAGTATCCTAGAAGTAAAGAGAATTGATATTTTAGACGTGTTTTGAGAATTTCCCTGGGTAGCTGTACACGCACAACCCCCCACACACACACACTTGTATTTGGTCCAAGATTCTCAAAGTGTTAAGCTAGACTGATAGCACACCGTCACCCAGAACTTGCACACTTGAAGGCTTCCCAAACCCACTGGATCAGGAACCCTGGGCGAAGGACAATCTGGGACACCATTAAGTGTCATACTAGTCTCCTCTCTTCCAAAACAAGATGAACAGACATGGAACGGAGTACTATAAACCAACTATCTCAGGCTCCATCGTTTCCTACTAGATTTTCTTTCCTTATTAAAGGCTGCTTATTCATTTTCAGTAACTTTGAGACATACATTCTCCAAAAAAGGATTGTGGCTTTCCAAAGTTCAGCCCTACCCAAAAAAAAAAAAAATCTTTTTCCTTAATAATTCTTATTAGAAATGTAGTTATTAATTATATTTGATTTTTCTCCCTAACCAAGAGGGTGCTGACCCAAAAATAAGGTTGAGGAAGACTTCTTTAGTTTTTCAGGTATCATACAATCCAAGACTGCCATCCTCTGTATGCTGTGTAGTTCCATTAGTAGCTATTTGTTAAAAGGTTTGGAGCCAGATAAGAATGTTCCTAGGTTTGTGACTACACCTTATATCTTCACTATCCATATTGGACAGGGCCAGAAAACAACATAAGTCGTGGTCATTATTGTGCTTGGATTATAACAGAGGACTGAGCATATAAAGCATACCATGTAAAGATAACAATTTTGTTATGATTTCTAACTGTTCAGATGAACCCCAAATACACTGTAGAGATAAGTATCTCAGGGTAAGTACTAGGTTATTGACTTTATTTTCCTCACAGTCAGTAGCTTTGATATCTACCAATGACTATGTATGATGATGTATTTGAAACTGACATCCAAAATGTTACTATATTATAAGCATTTACAATCCAGTTTAGGGTTCAGAGAAAGAGCTCATGTATAAATAGAAATTGGATTTTAAAATAAAGTTATTTTTCCTTATTTGTGTTAATTCTATATATGGAAAAAAAAAAAAAGAGTAAGTGCTTTAAAGTGCTGTGAAGGAAAATGACAACCCCCAAATAAAAAATTGTATCGTTAGCCCCTGAGGAGTAGAAATTCTCTGTAAGAAGTTCTAGTCCTACTTTCACCGGTGCCTACGTGAAGATACTAAGTTCCCATGTAATTTGACATTAGTTTTTTCCATCTTGTAAAATGAGGATAGTTTCTTTCCTCCTCCTTTCTAGCACATCAGTGCAGATTGAAATAAACATACTTTATTAGACAAAGACTTGTGAAATTTTTTTTCATTGTTTATAAAAAGTGGCAGTATTTCCAATTAGATGTAAAGAGTAAAAATAGCCAAAATGTGCCACTGTAAAAATTAGAATACTGACAAAAAGCATCTGTTCTTTAATCGTTGTATGAAGAACGCAGGAAAATTTTTCCAGCATAACCAATACATTTGGCAGTAAGGCTAACCTGTATTTTTAGCATTTAAAACAATGTTTTTATGTTAAAGTATTCTCTAGACACCACCTTTACCACTTTTTGTTTCTGAGATAGTCTTGCTTTGTAATTCAGGCTGGCCTATCCTCTTGCCTCAACTTCCCAAATGCTGGAATTAAAGGCCTGTATCACCACCTCCAGCTTGCATACTATTTGTATATTAACTAAGCTCCTCTTGATCTAATTCTTTTAAGAGCATAAGGCGGATTTTTGGAATCACTAGATTCTGAGAATGCTGCTTAAATATTCTTCCTAAAGTTATGTGGTGCTTTAAAAAAAAAAAAAAAAAGAGTACCTGAAATAGATCTAGAAAAATGTAACAAATACAACTTCAGTTACTATGATGATTTTGCTATTCAGCCTCTATAAAAGTTTAAAACGTAAACAGTCTACTAACTCGTCATTCACTCAGGCTATTAGACATCTTTTTTCACTTACCAACCCTTCAGTCCACTCCAAAAGTCCTGCTCAGTTCCCTGAATCCCTTGTTTTGCTTCCTCAGTACCAGATCTATTCTTTATGCAGACCTCCAAACCTATCAGGAGATTCTGGCATTCTCTGGGCATGAAAGAAGTACTAACTTGTCTGCTGAGGCCCCGGGAGAAGTAATGACAAACCTCATTAACTTCCTTAAGACTATTTGATAATTTTATTGATTTTCCAGTTTTTAGCTCAGTGATTTCGGCACCTGCCTGGCAAACACAAGGTCCCATGTTCCATCCCCGGTAACCACATACCACGGTGCCAGGTGTGGTGGCTCACACTTGTAATCCCAGCACTCAGGAGGCAGAGGCAGGAAGGACTGCTGGGAGTTCAAGGCTCACCTGAGCTACATAGTGAGCTCACAGCCAGCCTGAACTACAAAGCAAAACCCTGTCTCAAAAAAAAAAAAAAAGGAATCATTTATAAATCTGGGCAACAGAAATTTTTATTCATTTTTCTTTTTTGGTAAAAACAAGAAACAATGACATTGTACTTTTTCTTCCAGCACACAAGATAAAATTACTGGTTCTCTCTCAGTTTGACAGCAATTCTAGTACTTACGCTCATTAAGAACATAAATGGAAAGTACATTATTACTAAAGCAGGGGATGTCAAGAGACAACAGTGTCTGAGATTACTTTCACAAGACATAGATACAATGCAGAATCTTCAGACTCTTCAAAGATCACATTCAAATTGTCCACCTAAGAATAAAACTACACGAACAGACCAGAACAAGCTAATTATGAATATTCACAGAAGTTTGCATACTACACAGGACATAAATTTGGTATTTTCGTACATGTTCTCCATGACAGA
>PVIR01039223.1:0-14058 GCA_004026965.1 Petromus typicus | reverse complement strand
TGAGGCCTGGCTGATGTGGACTGAGCACTGACATGTTGCTGCCTGGGAACAAACCCCAGCATGTTTCTGGGGCAACTCCAGTGGAAATGATCCCCATCCTTGACCTTGCCATAGGGCTTGAAGGACATTTTGACACAAAGCAATGTTGGATCCTTACAACAGCAAGGTAGCAATAACAGCTCCGAACTATGAGCCCCGAGGTGCTGAATAGGGAAATAGTCCTTTCTCATCCTCCCCGCTGTGGCCAGTTCCACTTTCCAAAGATGGCCAGAACTGTGTCTCCCATGACACATGGTCCCTGGTACAATGACCTGCACCACCCAGGGAGAGTCTCTTCCCCGCCTTCAGTCCAACTCTGTATCTGGCTCTAGGAACAGGACACAGTGCACTTGTGCTCCCTGGCTGTCTCTGTTGTTCATCCTTGAGGACTTGGGCACACATCCTGGCTGACAGCACCAGGTGAGGCTGCAGGATAGATGATGACACCAGATGCCATCTTCAGAATCTACTTCTGACCCCGAGTAGGGCAGAGTTGAGCTCTTGCCACCCAAACTGGCCCAAGTTACAGATCTGAGGGTAATAGTTATTCTTATTTTACTCTCTAAGTTTTGGTGACTTGTGACATAGCACTGTCACCAGGAGGCTCCACTGTAGCCCCTGCTGACCAGGGCTTGCTGTCCCCATTTTACAGATGAAGAAACTGTCTCTCCTGCTAACGTGGAATCAAGATGCAGTTATGGGAGAACAGAGCTCCTGGATTACTGTGGACCTCACAGCCCAGCCTGTCTCCCTTCATCATCTGTGCCACAGTTCTGAGCTGACGAGTGGCAAGTAGAGGCAGGAGACAGATGACGAGACGGACTTAGCCATGGGTGGTATGACTCACAGGAGTCACTGTCTCACAAGGCTGTCATCAGCCCCACAGCTCCCTGGAGGCTTCACCTGCACCCATCAGTGGCTCTGGGTGTGTCCAGGTGCAGTCCTCTGGGAACAAGGACAGCAGGACATCAGCAGCCTGCGTCCCTCAGTGGCCATTCTGAGCTGAGATTGGTGGAGGCATGAGGGGGAGAGACCAGCTCAGGACTGAGCTAGAGCAATGACAGCTGTCAGTGAGCTCTCAGGCTGCTACTGATCCTTCAACCTCCAGATGCTTGAGCATCAAAAACTGACAAATGGCTGCACAAATGGTCTATTCTCCCCCTTTTCTTCTCCAGGAGCTAGAAAATAAGTTCTTCCAGGAGAGTAGGTCCCAGGGGCCATATATTCTGAGTTACCCCAAGAGATAAATATAAAGCAAAAACCTATTGGCCCAAATTTGTGAGGTAACCACAAAGGGGTGGGCAATGGGTGAGCAGCAGAGGCTTTGTGCCCAGCAACCTCCCTCCTGGAAGTCCCCTCCTCTGATCCCCTTCAGTATTCTCCCAGCCCACACCCAGTCCTTTGGGGTGTCATGAGCTGATTATTTCATAGCTGCTAGCTTGGACACCTGACCCAGCATGACTGACCAGAGCTCCTCATCCTTTTGGCTATAATGTTACTTTGGGAATGGTCATGTGACCCTCATTGCAATTTCCCCAGCTACAAGAAAAGAAGATTTCCTTATCTGGGTGTTCCATGTTAATAGATACCAGCTGCTGACACCAGCATTGGTAGCAACAGTCAACACAGGCTATATCACCAATGTGGAAAATAAAGATCTGGAGAAAAGTATTCCTAATGTAATTTAAGCACCTAGACCCAGATCTACCTGATGCCAGAACTCCTAAACTTTTCAGTTAGACTAGCCAATAAGTTTCAGTTTTCTCCACATGATCTGAGCAAAAACTAGTCTTCAGAGGATTATAAATACAACTGCCACACTCGGCCTGCACAGTGGAAATGGAATAGCAAAGGTTGCTTTGTCCTCAGTGTCTGGATGCCAGTCACTCAGACAACTCACATGGACGATACCTGTTGTCTCTGCCTTTGGGAGCACAGGTTAGTGACCTGTATCTCTGCTCCGAAGCTACAGACTCAGCTCCCACCCAAGAGTGTGATTATTCATTCAAAACACTCTGGCAGACTTCCCTGAGCCTGGCCAGAGAACAGGAGACTGACAGCCTGAGTGTGATCACAGGGCTGGGAGGACATGCAGTGTAGAGTGAGTAGAACACCCTTAGACAGCAGTGTGAGCTCGTTGGTGGAAGCCAGAGGCAGGACAGAAGCACTGCTCCCCCTGAAGACAGAAGGATGGGGTAAGCCTCCCAGGGGGTGCTCTGTAAGGGCACCCATGGAGGAGAATTTTTCAAGCAGAAATTTCAGGAACACAGGCTCAGTTGGCCTCGGTCTCTATTGCCCAAGAGTAAGAATGATTGGGAATCTGGTCACATGTTGTCAGGTATGAGTTCCAGTGAAAGAGTGATAATGTGGTCCACATTTTCCCAGATTTTTCCAGCCCTCCTAGAAAAATATATATGTTCCCATTTCCAAAGTATAACCTGCATCATTTTTCTCTGAGTACTCGCACATCACTCTTGAGTACATCTTAAACCACTGGTCACGCCTCTTACTGATGTGCCCTGAAAATTCTTTTCCTGCAAAGTGATTCTAAAAATGGGCACAATACTTTCTTTACTTGACAGACAAGCTCTCAAGTGGAAAACAATACTTTTAACCAATGTCTAGTAAAAATACCACACTTTAGGACCCCGGCGACTAATCTTAGGAGCAGTTTTTATGTGGTTATTGGCACATAACATTTTCTGAGAAACTAAGGCACCAGTGCTATATGAATTTTTGTTATATTATCTCAGTGTTCAACTGACTCTGATGCTCAGGACTCTTTAGGAGCCTAATAAACTTCAAATTTTCAATTAAATTTCCTTTATGTTTGTCAGTCTCTTATAACCTTTGTAAAGCTGAAAATACTCTTTCAAAAGTAAATATGTATATGCTAAAATACTATATATATACAAAAATATATATAAATATATAATATATATTATCAGTTCAAGCTTTTATGTATCTTTGGTAGAAGCTCACACCCCTGAGTCCTTTGGCAAATAGAGACAGCTGCCAGATGATCATACCAGTGAAAAACTGATCTACTCCAACAAAGCCACAAGACTGGGAGATAAACTGGTGGATCTACAGTTTTAACCCAGCATTCTTGTACTCATGGGATTTGCTGGGAGGCTTGCAGGGTGAAAATCTGCCTAACTGCTGCACAGAGCCTGGGCCCTCACCTCTCACAGGACCATCACATAAGGAGGAGCCCAAAGACTCCACCTAGTTATCTGCATGCACCGAGTAAGCACGGCAGCTGTGCTGGGACTGAGGCAGAGACCTTCAGTGTGTGACTCTAGCCCAACCTCTGCACAGTGCTTGGGCCCTGAATTCTCATGGGAGCCTCACATGAGGAATAGCCCAAGACACTGCAGCTAAGTGTACACACTGATTAAGTGTAGCAGCTGTGCTTGGATTCAGTCAGAGGTCTTCGGTATATGAATTAAACCAAATCATCAATAGCAGCAGCAAAATAAAAATGAGAAAACACCAAATAAGATGCAAACCCAGAATTCCAGATCTCCAAAGGGAAAGCTAGAGACCAGTAAAAAGGAACAACCTGCAACTCAGCCACTTGGACTCCTGAACTGACAATAAAGGGGCACCTGGTAAAAATGAAATCAGAAATAATCTCTCAGATAACAGCAGAAATGATGATCATGGTGAAAGACACAAGTAAAAAAGTACAAAACTGCAGGAACATGATGGAATCCCAGCACAGAAAACAAATGGAATCCAATAAACAGACTCAAATAGAAAGTCAAGAGATTCAGAATTCCACTGAAAGCTTACCTAGGAGTGACAGAGATCCAAAGACAGAATTTCAGAACTAGAAGATAAGATTGCAGTTAGAGACCAGGAAAGAAAAGATTTTTAAAAATAGTAAGAGACCAAGAGAAATAAATCCAGAAGCTGCTAGATATGCAAAGAAAAACAACTTAAGACTGATCAGAGTCAACAAAGAAACAGGAGATAGTGCAAATGGCATGAAAATTGTTTACAGATGTAATGACAAAAATCTTAAGCAGAAGAAAAGAATTTGACATACACATCAATGAGGTATACAGAATTCCAACTAACCATGACCAAAATAATCTACACCTAGGAATATATGAAAGTCAAAATAGCAGAATCCCAACAGAAGAATGAAACATTAAAAGCAATTAGAGAATTAAAAAAACATACAAAAGAAAACCTATCAGAATTACAGCATACTTTTCAACATAAACCCTTAAGGGAGAGCCTAGAGTGAAGTATTTCAATCCCTAAAAGAAAACAACCTCCAACCTAGATTAATGTATCTGTAAAACTACCTTTCAAAATCAATGGAGAAATAAAATACTTCCATGACAAGGAATACCTAAGAAGCTTCATGAATACCAAACCTGTGTTCTAAAAAATTCTAAACAATATCCTACAATAAATCAGTGAGGCTCACAACTCCATGAAGCCTGAAAGAAAGAAGCCATAAAGCAATAAATTAAATGACAAAAAGGAAAAATAATAATAATAATAAAGCCTACTACAGGAAAATACCATGAAAAATATGTCATCATGATGAGAAAAAAAATTGTAACTGTTAACGTCAATGAGTTCAGTTTACCAAAAATGAAATAGACTGGCAGAATGGATCAAGAAGCAAGATCCAACAATATGCTGTATTGCAGAAATATTTAATTCAAAAACAAATCCATAGACTGAAAAATAAAGGATGGGAAATAATTCTCCATGCTATAGGAAACTGCAAAAAAAGCAGAGTGGCTACTTTGCAGACAAAGTAGACTTCAAATCAAACTTAATTAAGAGAGACAAAGAGGGTCACTACATTCTTGTACAAAGACGAATCATCCAAGAGTGTTGTGTCCTGTTCCCAAAGACTACTCATCTGGCAGTGAACCATGGGCAGGAGTCATCATGTGGAGATGAATTGGTGGAGAAGCCTTTATTGCCAGCACTCTCAGCAGTTATATACAGCCCCACTTCCTTGTTCTCAACCACCCCAAACCAGCCTTATAGGGGGCAGTCTCTGTCTCTCTGTTTTCCCTTAATCACTGTGGCCCAGAGGGGCCCGCTGTGTACGTGCCACCTTGCACTTCCTTTATGAAGTCGGCGTTGTATAGCCTCAGGGGACCCCACACAAGAGGAAAAGAATGATCATCATAAATATATATGCACCAAATGTTATCACACCTAACTACATAAAACAAATGTTAATGGACATGAAAACCCAAATGTGCACTAATACAGTAGTAATGGGGGACCTCCACATCCCACCATCACAAATAGATCAACTAGACAAAAAAATTAAGAACAAAAAAAAAAACTAAACCAAACTTTTGAATAAAGGAATTTAATAGATATCTACAGAGTATCCACATACAAAATCAGAATACATATTCTTCTCAGATGCACATGGGTCATTCTCCAAAATATACCCAGACCAAGAAAGATTCATCCCACGCATGTAAGGATAGTTCAACATATAACATATGTAAACAAATAGATGTAATACAACATACGTAAATCAATACATGTAATACATTATATTAACATAGTCAAGGACAAAAATTGTAAGCATCTCAATAGATGCTGAAAAAACATTTGACAAAATCTAACACCCACTCAAGATTAAAACTCTCCACAAAATTGGAATAGAATGTATTTATTTCAAACCTGATAAAATCTATGAAAAACTGATAGCCAGCACCATACTAAATAGTCAAAAACTGAAATATTTCACACTAAAATCAGGAAAAAAGCAAGGATGTCCACTATCACCACCCTATTTTTTTTAAGACAAGGTCCCACTTTGTAGTTCAGGCTGGCCCTGGACCTCACTATGTAGCCCAAGCAATCCCCGAACTCAGAAATCCTCCTGCCTCTGCCTCCTGAGTGCTGAGACTACAAGCATGAGCCACCACACCCAGCACTGTGGTATGAGGTAGTGATTGCTGGTAGGCATGAGTCACCACACCCAGCATTGTTGTATGTGGTTACCAGAGATTGAATCTGGGCCCTTGCACTTGCAAGGAAGGCTCCAGAACCAGTGAGCCAAATCCCCAGTCCCCAATCACCACTCTTATTCAATATAGTTCTGGAAACATTAGCCACAGTAATTACACAAGAAAAAGAAATCAAAATAAAGATAAGAAAGGGGCCGGGGAGTTAGCTCAGTGATTCCGGGGCCTGTCTTGCAAGCGCAAGGGCCCGGGTTCGATTCCCCGGTAACCACATATAATACTGAGTGTGGAGACTCACCTCAGCAGCAACCAGTACCACATACCACAGTGCTGGGCGTGGTGGCTCACACCTGTAATCCCAGAATTTGGGAGGCAGAGGCAGGAGGGTTGCTGTGATGTGAGTTTGAGGCTGAGCTCAGGGCCAGCCTGAACCACAAAGTGAGACCCTGTCTCAAAAAACCTAAATAAATAAATAAATAATTAATTAATTAAAATAAAGATAAGAAAGGAAAAAGTTAAATTGTTATTATTTGCTGATGACATGATACTCTATATAAAAGATCACAAAACCTAAGTCAAAAGACTGCTTGACTTAATCACCAGATTCAGTACAGTAGCTGGGTACAAGATCAACACCCAAAAATCAATACCCTTCCTATAAACAAATAATAGACTCACTGAGAGATAAATAGAGAAAACAGTTCCTTTCACAATAGCACTCAAAAAAATGAAAGATCTAGGAATCAATCTAACAAAAGAGGTGAAATACCTTTTCTCTGAAAATTACAGCACTCTGAAAAAAGGAGATCAAAGAGGATGTCAGAAAATTGAAAGACATCCCTGTTCCTGTTTAGGAAGAACCAATATTGTCAAAATAGCCATACTCCCAAAAGTTCTATATAGATCCAATGCAATCTCAATTAAAAACCCATTAGCATATTTCATAGAGCTAGATAAAATAATCCAAAACTTCATCTGGAACCAGAAGAGACCCAGAATAGCAAAAGCAGTTCAAGGCAACAAGGACATGGAAGGATATATTACAAATTGAAACTATACTACAAAGCCACTGCCAGTACCACAGCATGGTACTGACAAAGAAACAGATCCAAAGATCAGTGGAATAGACTAGAAGAGGCAGAAACTACTCCAAACATGCTAACCCACTGGATCTTTGACAAAAGAGCCAAACACCCTCAATGGAAGAAAGATAGCCTCTTTAATAAATGGTACTAGAAAAACTGGGTTCCAACTGTCCAAAGACTAAAGCTAGATCTATGTCTTTCACCATGCACTAAACTAAAATAAAAGTGGACTAGAAACCTAAATATTAAAACAGAAATGCTAAACTGGATGGAAGATAGGTTAGGTATAAGTCTTAGACATACTGGCTTAGGGACTTTATGAACGAAACCTCAATAGCATGGGAACTAGCAGAAAGAATCAACAATTGGGATCTCAGCTTATTAAAAATTTTCTGATAAACCACCAAGATAAACCATGAAAAGAGCAAGAAAATCTGCAATTTGGGGGGAAAAAAATTTACCAGCTGTTCCTCAGATAAATGACTACTATCTAGAATATATAAAGAACTTAAAACATTAGCCACCATAAATTTAAAGGTGCAATTCAAAAGTGAACATCAGAAATGAATAGACATTTTTCAGATGAAGAAGTAAAGGCAGCTAAGAAACATAAAAATGCTCAACATCACTGGTCATTCAAGAGTTGCTGGTGAAAACAACACTGAGATTTCATATTGACACAGGAGAGCAAGGCCTAGCTCTTCTCCAAAAACACGAGCTTGTGTTCCCAAAATTTATTTAGGAATAAATTTCAGGAACAACTGACAGAGGTTCAAGTAGAAAAAGTTTTATTGTGTAGAAAGAGAGGGAAATAGAGAGAAAGGGCTTCTGTCTAAAAGAGACAGAAGGGGGAACCCAGAAGGTGGGTAACCCAAGGTCATCTTTTTCTAGGGAGTATTTAAGGGCTAAAGACCACGAGGTGGGATGAGTTTAAAGTAGGAGCCTGCAATAGAATTCAAGGAGGTGGAATCTTGATAAAATGAGGTCCAATAAGAATTTAAATCCTACAGGGTCCCTCCTCCCACCAGGGGCTCTTCCAGATGGGCCAAATTCTTGGCTCTTTACCCCAGGGATTTTAAATTACTACATTCCTGGGAGGGGATCGACCTAGACCCTTAATCCTTCATTGCCTTGATTATAAGGCTTTAATTGGTCACTGATGTTCTTTTTTAGATTTTTTGAGACAGGGTCTTGCTTTGTAGTTCAGGCTGGCCCTGAGCTCAGCCTCAAACTCACATCACAGCAATCCTCAGTCCTCCTGCCTCTGCCTCCTGAGTGCTGGGATTACAGGTGTGAGCCACCACATCCAACACTATGGTATGTGGTACTGATTGCTGCTGGGCGTGAGTCTCCATCCACACCCAGTATGGTATGTGGTTAACCGGGGATCGAACCCGGGTCCTTGCACTTGCAAGACAGGCACCAGAACCACTGAGCTAAATCCCCGGCCTGGTCACTGATGTTCCTGACAGTCTCCCTTCTTGTGAATTTTCTCCAACGACCTGCCCTATCTGTCTGCCTACTATTTTTACCTATAATAATATCACTCCACAAAGAATGGCTATCAAGAAATCAACCAACAACAAATGCTGGTAGGGATGTGGGGAAAAAGGAACGCTTCTGCACTGTCAGTGGAGATGTAGACTGGTACAGCCACTGTGAAAATCATTATGATTCCTCAAAAAACTAGGACTATAGATCTCATTTGATCCTGTCATTTTCCTGCTAGATATATACAGGAAAAAATTAAAAGCATCATATCACATCATTATGTGCACCCATGTTCATAGCAGCTCAGTTTGTAATAGCTGAATCTTGGAAATAAACCAAATGTCCATCAATTGGAAGCTGAATAAAGAAGATGTGAGGTTTTTCTTTATAAAATGGAATGTTACTCATTGGACAAAATGGAATGATAAATTAGGGACATTTATATTTAAATGTATGTACCTTGAGATCATACTCATAAGTGAAATAAATAAAATATAGATAGGATGTTACAAACTAAGATAGTAATAGTTTATTTAACCAGTGATAACCTGATTATTGGAAACATTTCACAAATAAACATTTAAATAATCTTTAATTTTTAAAACTTGGGTTTTTTAAGTAACCAAAAACCTAACAATGGAAAGTATAAGAATTTTTCTTAAATATAAATCTTTGTTTTTTAATCTATTCTAACCAAGAGCATATAAATACCCTAAGAAAACCTTGTAGCTTTAGACATTAAAAATTTAACATTTTAATTATATTATATGTGTGTGTTAACTACGTTTTCTGGGATAGGTCTTAATAAGGCTCCAGAAGAAAAACTGTAGAAGCTACTATTTCAATTTCAAAGGAGACTCTTGTCCAGTAGTTCCTTAGGTCCAAGGGCTCCTACTTAGGGGAACATTTAAAAAGACATATTATAATATTAGAAATATAAATGTCATCACAAAAAAGTAATTTAAAACCTTAATATATTAATAATTTATGAGACACATTTAAGTCCAAATATGTTATTTGTTATAAATTTTTGAAAACAAAGTATATGTGAATTTGCACTTACAACTGATGACCTAAAGGTTGTTATTAACACTGATAAGCATTAATCTTATTTACATTTATTTATTTACTCGTTTTAACCATTATTTTGGAAGACTCATGAGAACTAAAGCATGGCCCAGTTAACATTTTTAAATTATCCTTATTTCTTTTTAAAAAGAAAAAAAAATCACAAATTATAATACACAGACAAAAATACACACTATATTTCTAAAACTAATTTTTTATAAATATTACCTGAATTCACTAACAAGTTGTGTGGAAACATGTTAACAACCTCAAAGATCTCTGCACACTTACCTTATTAACTCACTGTTTAGTCACATGAGCAAAAGTGTGTCTACTTACCTGTAGTGCAGGCTGGCCTTGAACTCAAACTTGAACTCACAGCCATCCTCCTGCCCTTGCCTCCCAAGAACTGGGATTATAGGCATGAGCCACTGCGCCTGGCACTGGTATGTGGTACTGATTGCAACTTAAGTAGAACTTTAGGATGGGAAAAAATTGTGTGTTGTGTATATATAAACTTTATTTCACTTTGAGTCTTTTTGTAAGATCAGACGGAGGCACAGCTGAGACCACTGAGTCAGACAAAATCCAAGCAACATGAAATGAGTTTATTGGTCCCAGTGCAGACAGGCCAAGACAAGCAGGACCTGAGCACTGAGAAGAGGGTGTGTATGGCTAGGTAGAGGAGGGGCACTGGTCTAGAGGGTGGAAAACTTTGAGAGTCCGGAGGGTGCTGGGCCTGGGGCTAGTTGATAAACAATGCTGTGGTGGGAACTGCAAGGTAGCTGGGGAGGGACATAGGGTAGGTACAGGAAATCTCTGGTCGTTTTCATAGAATCAGTTTTCATGTTGCTAAGTAAGGTGGCTGCTGGCTCCCCATTGTTGCTAAATTCCTGTGGATTCAAGTACCCGGTCTGCTTGGGCAGAGTTCTGAGTGGGGGAGAACTGTCACTTTTATTAGTAAATTCCCTGGAAGCCTTGAGCCTATTAGTCCTCATTCTCTAGTGTTTAGAGTTTGGTTATCTCTAAAAACCCATACAATTGATTTTTTGGTTTGGAAAGCTCAACGAAACAAGAAGTCTGAACAGAAATTTTAACAAAATTTGAAATACAACTGATTTATAGTATGAAACAAGGAAGGATTCAGCAAACAATGAATGAAAAATTAAAACTCAATAAATTCACCAATATTAGCCAAGTGGCTACACACTCAGTGTGTACTTGTACCAACTACTACTCAGAACAGGGTAAGAAAAGCACTATGGGTGTTATCATGGCCAAATGACTCCAGAGAATCTTTGAAATGGCTGTATGAAATCAGAGAGAACTTTCAGTTATACGGGCCCTATCATATCACAATAAAGATCAGCGTTTTCTAGGTCACTAAAACTTTCTAGGGAGCTTTAAAATACTAGGGTACATTTATTCCTGAACAATTTACACCAGAGCATGAAAACCACAGGCTGTTAAATTCTCTAATCCAGGGCCAGGGATTTGGCTCAGTGGTTCTGGCGCCTATCTTGCAAGCACAAGGACCAGGGTTTGATCCCCAGTAACCACATAACAATACTGGGTGTGGAGACTCACCCCAGCAGCAACCAGTACCACATACCACCGTGCCGGGCGTGGTGGCTCACACCTGTAATCCCAGACCTCGGGAGGCAGAGGCAGGAGGGTTGCTGTGATGTGAGTTGGAGGCTGAGCTGAGGGCCAGCCTGAACTACAAAGTGAGACCCTGTCTCAAAAAAAAAAAATTTCTCTAACCCAAACTTTTGTCCAAAAATGGCTGTAGAATGTCAAGGACTTAGCTCAGTGTTTCCAGCACCTTCCTTGCAAGTGCAAGGGCTCAGATTCAGGCCCAGAAATTACATACAACAATGCCAGGCATGGTGACTCATGCCCACCAGCAATGAGTACCACATACCAGTGCCAGGCGCAGTGGCTCATGCCTATAATCCCAGCTCTTGGGAGGCAAGGGCAGGAGGATTGCTGTGAGTTCAAGTTTGAGTTCAGGGCCAGCCTGCACTACAAAAGCAAGAGAGACCCTGTCTTTAAAAAAAAAAAGCTGTACTGATGTTCATAAAGGAACCTATTGTTTTTCTGAAATGGGATCCATCTGCTTAAAGCCTGAGACACTTATATAATTCTAGAAGGTACTGAAATCTTGCTGCCTGTCCCAGACAAGTAGAGAAATAAGAAGAGAAAAGTAAAAGAAGCTAAAGCAAACCAAAACAAATGAGAACTACAAACAAACAAAACAAATGCCTGGAAACTTTTCCTGTCTCTGAATCACTTCTTACACCAGGTAATGCCCCAAAATGACCTGAAGTTGGTCCAAACGGCTGCAGATGGAGAAGGCATTAGTGAGTTCAGTACCTTGTTTCAGGAAAAAAACAAGCTCACACCTGTAATCCCAGCAATCAGGAGGCAGAGGCAAGAGGATTATTGCAAGTTCGAGGCTAGCCGGGGCCACATAGCAAATTTAGGGTCAGCCTGAACTACAAAGCAAAAAACTAAAAAAAAATTTTAAAAGACAAAACCAAGCAAGAATAAAAAGAAAATAATTTAAGAAGGAAATAGAATATTATTCCAGGTGATGTGGGAATGCTTGAAATAATTTTCTAAGTTCAGTTGTGAAAGGCATGAATCTTCCATCTGATATGGCCACTTGTTTCTTTGTGGCCCTGACTGGCCTGGTGAGAAGTCTGGTTGACTGAAGCCACCATGTTGGAGACTCCACATGAATAGACCAGAGATGCCCAGGTTTGACAGGTGGGTGAGGAAGCCCCTGGGGTGACACCAGGGCCAGTGCTCTGAACAAAGCCCAGCAGTCAGGGTAGTGCAGAAATGAAGGTACAGGGATGATCTGGGGCTTTCCATCCTGGTGCACATACTGAGCATAGAACTCTTCTTTTGGTCCTGTCTGTGCCCCTGCTGCTAAAGAGAATGTATACTGTCTTCTGACAGGAGAGCAGCTTGCACAATTCTTGGCCACACGTAATTTCACAAGACCTGCACAAGGAAGGAAGTCACATTTCATTTCTTCATTCATTCATTTATCTATCAACAAGTTCATATACATGTCCATGCCGGGAGTTTCTCACAGCCGTCATGGTGCAAGAGCAAAACCTCTACGCCAATCCTAGATGTGACCTCTGTCTCCAGTGCACAGACACAGATGAGGCTGAGGGGGGTGAGCCCCTGCTCAGGGCCAGTACATAGACAGTGGGGTGAGGTAGAAACTGATGAGCAGTCTGAAAGGGCTAGGTCACCGAGGGAGTCAGATCAAAGGGCAAGAATACATTACAACTGTGGTTGGAAGTACATCCATGTAAGGCCAGGTATCAGGATGAAGATGAAATGCCCAACTGGAATTACCTAGTCCAATAAAGTCTGCATGGATATCAGTCACCAGCTGGGTGAGTGGGACCTCTTGATTCATCTCTTCTTAAAAAGGTTTTTGTCCTACCCACATTCTCTTGCTTTGTGACTTGCTTCCCCACTGGATCAATACTACCTAAGTAGCTATACTTGTAATCTTACTGGTTGATGGTAGCTTTGTCACACATTTTCCCAAAGTCATGGTTTTGTGCTCACGTCATGATTTTATTCTGTAAAACTTCTTCTGTGAAGTGAGGTCCATGGCAACACGCTTTTGGTTCCCCTCCTATCTCTCAGGAGCTATGCGTCCAAAAATATTTCTACTATTGACCTCCAGTGTTCCTAGAATTCATCAATTTCGGGAAACATGAACTTAGTGTATCTTACCTCTAGCAGTGTGCGAGTTATATTTACTTCCCTAAATCACCAGGAGCAGGCAGTGGAAGGCAGCTGGGCTCCCCAGAGCAGCTGAGCCTTCCTCTTCTCCTTTTCCTGGTCAAGCCTTTCCAGACACTCTAACCTTGGTCAAACTGCTTTTATGCTCTCAGTGAGCTTCTCTTTCATCTTTTTGTAAAACAAAGTCCCACATGCAGTGGGGGAACTGAGCAGGGCTTGGAACTCTGTGGGACCTGGCTAACTTGGTGTCTGGGGTCATCCCCAGCTCATCTGCCAGCCAAAGCCCAACACCTGGCACTGTGTCCTCTGTCCCCTCATGAGCCCTGGCCCCTTGCTGCCCCCAAGCAGCCTTTGCTATTCAAAACTTCATCAGGATTCAGCAAAGAGACAGTACAAAGCAGTGGTTGGTCCCTGGCTGGGAAATCCAGGAGGGAGGGAGATGAGGCCAACAGGTGACAGAGCCTGAAGACCACACTCCAGCCCCTAGTCGCCTCCTGCACAAAAGGAGGAACCTTGTCCTCATGGGGTTTACATTCCATGGGAAGGGAAGGAGACACAATCATGAAACAGAACATTTATTCCATGTCCACTTGGTGCTGACACTGCCTTATCTCAATTAACTCTCATGCCAC
>PVIR01039222.1:0-14059 GCA_004026965.1 Petromus typicus | reverse complement strand
CACTATGGTCCGACAGTATACAAGGGATAACTTCAATCCCTTTATATTTGCTTAAACCTGTTCTATGAACGAGCACATGGTCTATTTTGGAGAATGATCCATGAGCAGCTGAGAAGAATGTATATTCTGACTTTGTGGGGTGAAATACTCTGTAGGCATCTATTAAGTCCATTTGCTGAAGAGTCTGGTTGAGCTCAAGAATTTCCTTCATGACTTTTTGTCCAGTTGATCTGTCTCTTTGTGACAGTGGGGTATTGAGGTCCCCTACTGTGATTGCATTGGAGTTTATCTGTTTTTTCAAGTCTGTTAATATTTATTTTATGTAGTTGGGTGCATTAGAATTTGGAACATAGATATTTAAGATTGTGATTTCTGTCTCTTGGATTTTTCCCTGAACTAACAGATAGTGTCCATCTTTATCTCTCTTTATCATTTTTGGCTTGAAGTCTATTTTGTCTGCAAATAAAATAGCCACTCCTGCTTTCTTGCTATTTCCTGTTGCATGGAGTATTATTTTCCATCCCTTTACTTTTAGTCCATGGGTTTCTTTCTGAATTAGGTGTGTTTCTTGTATACAGCAGAGTGTAGAATCTTGCTTTTTGATCCACTCTGCCAGTCTGTATCTCTTAATTGGCGCATTGAGTCCACTGACATTAATGGTTATGACTGATATAGGTAAATTTATTGCTGCCATGTTTTCCTGTTCTTGGCTGTGTTATTCTACTTTAGCCCTTTCCCCATAAGTTTCTTATTTGGTCCCATAGGTTGACTCGGTTAGGTCTCATGGATTTATAACTTTCCTTATTTTTCTCCAAGATATTCTTTAAAATGTTTTGGAGCACAGGTTTTGTATTTGTGAAGTTTTTCAGGTGTTCTTTGTCATGGAAGTATCTTATTTCTCTGTCAACTTTGAAGGATAGTTTTGCAGGATACATTAGTCTGGGTTGGAAGTTGTTTTGCTTTAGGGCTTGACAGACTTCACTCCAGGTTCTTCTTGCATTGAGTGTTTGAGTTCAGAAGTCCACTGTGATCCTGATGGGCTTCCTTTGGAATGTAACTGTTTTCTGTTCTCTGGCTGCTTTCAGTATTTCATTCTTTTTTTGAACATCTTGGACTTTTATGATGATGTACCTAGGTGTAGATTTTTTTCTTGTCATGGGAATGTTGCGTTCTGTATGCTTCATATATTTGTATGTCTAATTCTTTACCTGTTTCTGTGAAGTTTTCTGCCATTATCTGTGTGAATAGCTTTTTGATGTCTTTAGCATTGTCTCCTGCTTCCTCAGTGACTCCAATCAATCTTATGTTATTCTTCTTTGAATCATCTAAGAGCTGTTGGATTGACTTTTCATTATCGCTTGCTTTTTCCATAGATTATGCCTTTCCAGTTCATTGGTTGAGATCCTGTCTTCTAGGTCTGAAATTCAGTCTTCTGGCAAATTCATTCTATTTCACAAGCTTTCATTTTCTTTCTTAATTTCCTGAACTTCCTCTTGTAGGTGTTTAAAAGTTTCCATTGCTTTTGCTATCTTGGATTCTATCAACTCCATTATTTCTTCTTTAGCTTTATTAATTATCGTGTTGACAGTGTTCAATATCTCTGCTTTCATCTGAGATCAGTTCTGATTTCCATTTTACTAGATCTGCTTTGGTTACCATTTCTGAGGGCCCTGGAGACTGGGCTTCAAACTTCTCTATTTCCCTTCTCTATTTTCCCTTCCTTTCTCTATTTCCCTGTGTTTCCTTGAGGTGAGGATCTTTGTATTTGCGACTTTGAGTGTTTCCTCTTCTCTGACCTGCCCTGTTTTCTGGCACTGTTTGTTGCAAGTCACTTTCCTCCTAATAGTTAGGAACCTTAAAAGAGCAGTATTTTATGCATTTTTCTTTACTGTATGTATTGGGATTTAAAGAAAAACCCCTAGTTCTGGCACACCATATGAGGCATTCAATCAATACAGTCAGAACACCTTCTCCCTTCTGCTTTAGAGGCAGGAAGGCTCTGGCTCCTGAACTGCTACAATGGCGCTGCCTGAGGTTCCAATGGGCCCACCTGCTCAACAATACAGAGTCTTTGGGCTCACTTGTGCAGTTGGCCTGGAGGCCAGTAGGCTGTAGGCCCTATGTAGCTGCAATGGTACTGGCTGATGTTCCAACAGGCCCACCTACTCACCACTACAAGGTGACTGGATGTGCTTCTGCAGTTGCCGTGGAGAAAGTCAGACTCTGACCTGCTAACCTCAGTCCCTGGGCTCTCTTCTGGCATGGCCCTGGAGACCAGTAAGCTCTAACCCCGGTGCAGATTCACTGAAGCAGATTCAGTGGCGCATTTCCCATTTCCTGAGCCACCCGCTGCTAAACTCAGTCCCTGGGCACCCTTCCAGCGTTGGCCTGGAGGCCAGTAAGCTCCAACATCAGTGCAGGTTTGGTGGCACAGTCACCGTTTCCTGAGATGCCCGCTGGTAACCTCAGTCCCTTGGTGCTCTTCCAGCGTGGGCCTGGAGGCCAGTAAGCTCCATCCCTGGCGCAGATTCAGTTACTCAGATTCAGTGGCACATTTGCCATTTCCCTAGCCGCCTGCTGCTAAACTCAGTCCCTGGACGCTCTTCCGGCATGGGCCTGGAGGCTAGTAAGCTCCAACCCCAGCGCAAATTTGGTGGCATAGTCGCCCGTTTCCCAAGCCGCCCGCTGCTAAACTCAGTTTTGGGCACTCTTCCAGCATGGGCCTGGAGGCCAGTAACTGACATGACTTTTCTATAGCATCTACTGTACAGGAAGAATTTAGCATTCATTTCATAAAAGCATTTACTTGTGATTTTATATATATATATATATATATATATATATATATATATATATACACACACACATATATATTCATATATATTCACAGAACATTTGTGATATAGGACTGAAATCCTATAATTGGCCCCAAATTGCAGTTTAGAAGGTAGTGAAGAAGTTTGATTCCAGTTAATAGAACTACAAACTCTGGCCTTTTGAATTTTTTCTATTCTTAATTCAAATATAACTGTACACATGAACATACAGCTTGATGAATTCACAAATAGAACAGTCAGTCAGCAAGCAGGTAAAGAAGTAGTACTAGCCCCAGAAGCTGCCTCGTGTCCCTTTCCTGTCACTGTTTACCATAAACAGTGAACATCCAGAGCCTGGATGCACAACTTTTCAGTACCTCTCACTATATTATACTCCCTGCTGCTGCTTTTCAGGCTGACCTAAAACTACAGCCACTGGCTAATCAGCCAAGGAAGCCATTTACTCTGACAGCCACTCTCTTACCATAGCTGATTTTCTCCTTGGTCTTCCTGGTCTTTGGTCTGTTGGTTTTGACTTTGGACTATTCCTCTCTGCCCAGTCTTGGCTGCGCTGAGGCTCAGCCTTTGCATTCCTCCTGGGTGTGGTCCTCTTTTTTCTTCAGGTTTTAACCAAGCATTGCAGGACAGGAGACTGCACCTACCTCTAGCTACTGGTTCCAACAGAGTGTTAATGGTCTGGGAGTGAAAAGGAATGGCATCTTTGTCTTAAGAGTCTATGCTATCTTTGTCTATGAGACACTGATCTCCATGGCCCCTGTCTATCTGCTTTTTCTAAACACATTTCCTTTGCTTTCCCCATTAAATTCCAATGTCTTTAGGGTTTATGATAGACCATTTATTCATGTATAATTCCAAGATGAGTCCTCTCACTTTCAAATCTTTAATTTTAGTATGTACTTCCTCCTGATATGTGGACCCATTTATAGAATTATTTTCTAAAAACCTTGGGCAAATCTTCATAATAAGGTTTCAGTGACCCTCTCATATAAATGTCTGTGTGTGCACTTTTAAAGCAATTTGTCATATCCACTTCCAAGTCAGACTGATCTGTCCCCCACCAGGTGGTTCTGGATTGGCAGTGCTCTTGGGCAATCCTCAGCCACACCCTGAGGTGGCCTGTGAAATAAGATGAGTAAGCAGAGTCATTGCTACCATCAACATGGCTCTTATTTCTTTTTACACAGAGAAGAAACCTCCTTAGTTTTAACATGATGAACAACCCCTAGTTTAAACTTTCAAGGTTAATAGCTGAAGCAGTATTTGATGATTCTAACATTTTATTTAAGCAAACAATGAAAAGTTTTCAAATTATGCAAACTCAAAATGAGGATGGTGTGTCCTTGGACAGGTTAAGTAATCATGTTTTAAATATCAATCTAAAAATAAAAAGCTTTGGACTAGATGATCCCTTAGGTTTCTCCTAGCTCTGAATACTGTATTAGTAGTAACAGCTATAAAACAAGAATGATAAATGTTACTATCTATTAAAGGATAGGTTCTCAGGCAAATGTAAAATTAATATGTCAAAGACATCATTTAGGATTTCAATTAATGAGAGAACTAGTAACATGTTATAACAAATCCACATGAGAATTTGCATGATACACACATCAGCAGGAATGCTGTAATTAATATTAGTAGATAAAAAACTGGTTATTATCGATACAGTACTGTAATGTTTTAACTAATCTGCTTTTTACAGGGCAAGAGTGATTTGTTTCAGTTGAACAAAATTCATTTTGTATTTCTATGTCAAAGAATCATTTTGATTACTGCTAATTTCCTGTAATTTATGGAGTTATACAACAAAGTCAAACTCAATAAAAAGCATAGATCTCAAAAGAATCAGATATCTCCAGGGATCTAGTAGAGAATATCCAGTTTTCCATTGAAATGATATCTAGTAATCTTGTAACCATTTCAAAGTCTTCCACATTTTTCTTGATGTGTTCATTGCATGCTTATTGTCATGTACCAGTCACAATCTTTATGGTGTTTAACTCTCACCTATATTATGAAAATAATAAAGTAAAGCACAGTTGCATCCAGCTACCTGGAAGGTTGAGGTGGGAGAATTACTTGAACCTGAGAATTGAAGTCTAACCTGAGTCAGCATGGTGAGACCTTATCTAAAAATGTCCACAGTTCAAATACAGCCATAAGTAGAAACACTAGGGTTCAAGAATTTGTAATTGCATCCATAAATACTTAACTTGTAAGGTAAAGTAGCATTTCCATTTTAAGGAAAAGTTAATAAACTATAAATTTTGGTGAATTATTCAGTTCCACTATATGAGAACTTCAGCCCAAAGTGGTACCTGCTCCAAACTTAGCACACAATCCAAGAAAGGCTACTACTAAGTCTCTGCTTATAGTTTAGCTGTGGTTTATGACACTAGGTTGATGCATCAAGAATCACTAAATAGCCACAAAGAGCTATTTCATTCAATGAATCTCCAGAGGAACCTCTGTGCCAGGGGAGCTACCAGTTTGAAACAACAAGCAAATGTGCTCAGCTAGATAATTATTTGAAAAGCCAAAATGGATTCTTTGATACAATTACAAATGGAAATATTCACTGATCAGGCAAGGAAAAAGTGAAGAGTTTTGATGTAAATTAGAGCTTACCTATGATATCATTCATGCGCCTCAGCAAGAAAGTGTCTGAAATATCTAGTAAGATGACAAAATCAAGTGCAGGAGAAGGAGCAGGTACTTCTTTGGAAGCCGTAGGATCCATAGTCAGTGTGGATATTTGTGCTTTCTTTGCTTCCATTTCTATGAGGTTCCGATTGCTGCCGGTGAGAGCTTCCTCCAGGAGCTCCGCTTGGTTTGACGTCATTGGAAAGCCATCAAGGATCCATCCTTGATTAACAGGTATCTCACTATCATGAAACAGCACAACCAATTAACATGTTGATAGACAGCAGTATTTTACAAACAACAATATAATGCATCTTGCATTCATCTTTCAGTTCAGTAAGGTCTTACTGCATGGGTTTCATTTCTGTAATGATCAGGTTTATTAATGTGCTCAATTTACTTCCCTGTTTAAAAATCTGTCTGAGGGTCTCTGCTGCCTTCAGGTCTATTCCAGAGGCCATAACAGGTGTTGAAAATTAAGAAACTACAATGTATTTCTTCATAATTTCTTATCTCTTGCAATTTGAATGTTTACTTCAAAGAAACTGATTGTTTTTCTGTTATGTATGCATGGGCTGAATTTTCTAGTTTGTGTACATAAACTCTTCACCCTTTATGCCTCAGTTTTCTTATCTATGCTATGGGGTAACAAATGCCTCTCAGGATGGTTGAGAGGGTGAACTTAAATTATATTTTCAATAAATGCACCATGGACTTGGCACATGTTAGATATTCATATTAGCTTGCTGGGGAGCTCTTTCTCCTCACCTACTACTGCATGGACTCACAAGAGCCTGAACTCCTCTGACTCATTTTTTTCATCACAGTAGTGAAATATTTTCAACTTACTAACATTCTAGTAACAGTTTTAAAAGGTCTCAATTAGATTCTGTATCTCAATTAGGTTACGCTAAAGGGTATGAGTTGTTTCTTGGATCTTTCCACACAGCATAATGTATTTATATCTAAAATGGATCCTCCAATTTAGTTTGCAATAGGAAAACACTACAAAAAGAGAATGAACAATTTTATTCTTCAAAACCCTTAAGTGATGCAAAGTTGAGATTTGACCATTGAATTAAAAAATATAATTTTGTTCCTCTCCCTGTTAGAGCTCATGTTAAACAATTAAATCATCTTTCTAAAGTCTCTAAATCTGCTGAGTTGCCTGCATATGATCCTACTGAGTGTGGCAGGAGCAAGGGGAAAAACTAAAGCTCAGAGAAGTTTCATTACTTTTTCAATGTCTTAAAGCTACAAATGTTCTCAAATCCAGTGACCCTTCCACAGCATCAAACTTCTTTCAGGCTACTCCCTATACTTCCTTTATCAAGTTATCAAAAACAGAAGACTAAAGTTTGCTTATATAATATCTCCAGAACTGGGTAAAGTGTTTTCACAGTTTGACGTAAGATGAAGAGAATTTTCTTGAGTTCCATGGCAGGCTTGTGTGTTCTCTCAAGTGTCATTTCAGAGAGAAAGAGAAAGAGAGGAGATGAGGGGGGAAGGGAGAAAAGAAAAATGGAGAGAGAGAGAGAGAGAGAGAGAGAGAGAGAGAGAGCACTACACTAGTCATTTGTTTAACAATAGAATGAGGACTAAATGTTAGGAAAGTAGGAGCCCTAGCTTTGGCCCACCAACTCAACTTCTAACTGGAATACTTTATGTCCCTTTCCTCACTAGACTAATTCAAAAGGTTTCAAACCAGTGACATTCCTTAGAGTTTTCTTCAGGGTGGTGATGAAGAAAAATAGAATTTCTATGGCAGGGGTAGATCCTCCAACTTCACTGAAAGCAAAGTGGAGATCTGCTTCATGCCTGTTGCTCTTTGTGCCTTTTTCTTTCTATGTGAGTGGAGAATCCCATAGCTGAGGCATTCCTTAGGTCAGTTCTGAGAAACGTTATAGCTATTAGAATGAAATCCCTCTCAGCTCTGAGAGCATCTACCATGTGGTCCAGTTTCCAAGTACGTCATAGCTGAGAAGCAACTTAAATATTAAATGTACTCTTTTAGGGAAATGCTAAGGAGGGGTCAATTCCAGACACAAAATAAAAATTCTTGAAAATCTGTTTTCTCATCTGTGTTGATAGATCCCACAAACAACAGCCAACTTACACTATTTCCTTACCTTCTGGAATTTTCAAAAGGGCCCTCTTAACTTTTATCTTATTTGGCATCACGTCTTTACTATATGGATTAACTGAACTATTATGGCTGCTTCTAATTTCTCCCTTTTCCATCTGAACTAGAAAAGCTAAAGATATATCCTCTTTGGAAAAGAGGACAGAGAGATAACAAAACAGCAAGCTACTTTGATCTTTCTTTATTGCCTGTCATATATCACCTCCATGGTCTACACGTATGTCATGTCCTGCCTATGTACCCATTGACTGCCCCCTCACCCCGCACTGCTCAGACTTTGGGTCATGGTCTTGTCTCACAATGTCTCTTCCTGAAACACAGGATGAGAAACTATAGTGGCCTCTGAGTGTTTGGTTAGGATCTCTTCTCTCTATCATTTGTTCCTTAGCTTTAACAATTCTCCAGTCTTCTTAAATTCCCCCAAAGTAATAGAACCTGCCCTATATTCACATCTGGCTGAAAAAAAGGCATAGCTAGAAAATGGGAGAAGTGAAACACTGGCACTCAAATCTACTTACATTTATCTAGCTTTACCTTACTATATTTTTACTATAACTAGACATTAAAAACAGAATTCTATATTGTTCTTCATAAGCTTTTGCATGATAGAAAATATAGTACTAGAAACAAGAAAGAAAAAGTTATACATACTTAATAGCATTTACTATGATGCTAACTAGCAATGTGTCTGGAATACTCTTTCCTTTCTTCAATAACTCTTGTGATTTTGCACCAAGCTGAGCACGTACAGTGAGCTGTGAAAAGAAACAGCAAATGGCAAAGTCCAACTTAACAGTCTCATTTGAAATATTCCAAGGGAGAAAAAAACAGGTAAATGGTCTTGCTCTCTGTCAAAGACACTGAGCCATTAGCACAATGCTGGAGTCATAGCAAATGTTTAGATGATCTCCTAGGTTGTCTTCTCCTCCAGTCTTGCTCTTTATCAGTGGCCATGGCATCCAAAACTTCATGCTCAGATAACTTCAATCAGAAAGATGACACTCTCTGCCTGAGTTCCTGCCTCTCATGCCATGAGGACTGTGGTGTGCCCACTGGACAAAGCTGTAAGCACACAGGTTTCACTCTACTAAATTCTCTTTTCCTCAATGGTCAAATTTCAGATGTTTTTCATCTGACTTTTACTGCTGACTTGTTCACTGCCTTTCCTTTTTTCTGTTTTAATTTGGTTGGCAAGTGATTAGCTTTAATGTTTTATCCAGTATTTATCATTTGTTATTCATGGGAGGGTTAATACAACACAGCCCACTCAAAATCATTACAATAGGGGCTTCCCTAGAACCTATTCTTAATTCAGCCACTAGAGTGAGTATTTATATTACATGAAACCATGTCTCTAATCAAAACCCTTGAAATGTTTCCCATTTCCTATGGGATACTATTATAATGGCCTATAAAGCCCCAACTGACTGGATTCTTCTACCTTCTTGTTCAGTTCTCTCTCCTCATCTGTTGTTATCTCTTACCTGACTGACCAGCTTCATAGCTGCTGTGCAGTATTCACATGTTGATACTTCCTGAAATATCTCCTCAGATCCAGCTGGCTAATTCTCTTGCCTCTTTCAGTTTCCGTGAGACTCACTTTTTCAACGAGGCCTCCACTTTATTTAGTACAATGATCTTTCTTTCCCTCCCCCAGGGGCTGTGTTCCCAACATCCCCTGTTCTTCTCCACTTTTTCTTTTCTCCTGGAACTTATTATCGTGTGGACCACTCTTCTGATTATGTACAAAACAGGCTGGAAACAGTGTGGGCTGTTCAGAGTTAGCCCCACAATGGGCTAGTTTATACCAGTGAGTCTAGCCAATGTCTACGGGCCACTGTCAGAGACTCTTCCTCAAGTCCCATTTCCAGAACTGAAACCTTCTTTACTGAAAAGACAAGGTTAATTATTAATCACAACCCACATCTTGTCTATTCTGTTCCTAATTCAAGAATGTTTTGTCTCTTCCTTTATAAGCCTTGCACCCATCAGCCACATACCTATAATAACTACATGTAGTTCCTTCATGTAGCCCCATATCTCATTCTAACTGTGATGTTGCCAATACATATTGGTAGCTCTGAGTGTTCAGGACCTTTGATTGTTCAAGTCTCTGATTGCTTAAGCAGTAATTATCCCAGTTTCACAGTCTGTCTCTTTAACTCTGTCTCTGTGTCTTCCTTTTCACCTTACATCATAGTGTGGAGTAAATCAAGATCTGCTGCAGGGGTTTCCAATATATTATCATTTAAAAGTCACAAAATTCATTTATGGTTTATTATGTGTTTTCTTCTAATCAAATTGGACTCAAGACCAGGGAAGGTTATTTTGTGCTTACTGTCCACTGATCTGTCCAATAAATAAAGTGGTTTATGAAAAATGTATACTGTTTGAGATGAATTGAATATGGAAGGCAGTGTATTTGTAATCCAATCAATATAAGTATAAAAATAAATTCAGACTTTCTGCTAATTCAAACGCACAGAGCAAAAATTGTCAAAAGAATCTTCATTGCTTTTTCTAAACTAATTTCCCTCCCTATCAGTCATTATATTTATAGTTTGGTGTATAAACTTCCAAATCCTTTCTATCCTTAATATTGTAAATTGTTTTCCATGATTGAATGCACAGTAATAATAATAATAAGATATTATAAAATCTTTTCCCATGATTAAATGCATAATAATGATGATGATGATCAGCTATAATAAAAGTAAAATTAAAGAGACCTCAATTAATCAAATAATTCCATTTGAGTATAAATAATGCTTCCATGTATGAATAATAAAGCATTATTACTTCTTAAAATATTAGTGTAAAGAAAGACTGAGTGAATTGTTTTAAACACTTTCAGAAATTCACAAAAAAATTGTATCATTACAAACAAGACTCGGAATAAATTCTGAAAAACTTGCTTAATGATAATTAATATATAAAAGGGAATTAGTCATACATTATTAAAGAAAACACCAAAGAAAAACAAAAAAAATTAAAAAATTTAAATTCATATGTATAATTTCTATATTTCAAAATTGCAAATAACATTTCTAATTAAATGGATTTCAGTCTTTTCTTTCCTTGTTTTTGTAACATTGGCTGAAGGTTTGCCTATTTTGTTTAATCTTTCAAGAACTAACTCTTTGATTCATTAGTACTTTGTATTGTGTTTTTGAGCCACAGTTTCATTAATATCTACTCCAGTCTTCATAATTTCCTTCTTTGCACTACCTTTGGGTTTGGATTGTTGTTTTCCTAGAGCCCTGAGGTGCATCATTAGGTTATTTGAACTAACTTTTATTTTCTGAGGTGGGGACGCACTGTTAGAAACATCCCTCTCGGGACTGCTTCCATTGTATCCAGCGGGTTCTGGTATTTCACAAAGGGATTATCATTTTATCATGGAAACTGTCTAGTTTCTTCTTAATTTCATCTGTGGCCCATTGATTACTCAAGGGATTATTACTTAATTTCCATGTGTTTTCATAGTGGCTACAGTGTCTTCTACCACTGATTTCTACTTTCACTGCACTATCACACATGAAGTATAAAAAGTATTAAGAGCATAAAGATTACCAAATAAATTCAAATTAGGTACTATTTTACTATCACAATTAATTTAAAACCAAAGGAACATTTCCATTGCACTCCATTTGATGCTATGTCAAAAGGTACAAATTGTAACACATTTTAATAAACTACTAGTCAGAATAAGGTTGCAATACTTACTTTAGTACGGGAATTATTGCCATCACTTGATTTGATGTCTTCAATTTTTAGTGTTCTATTAGCATCTGTACCTACAGTAACAAGAAAAGCAGTAAGTATAACCTCAACTATTTTGTCTAATGATCCCATCAGATTTTATTATTCATGTTTTGGACACGAGTCTCTATGCTAGACTTAGAAGAATATTTACTGTCATGACACATCATTTAAGATCCTGGACACTGTGTGGCTTGGTGTTTTCTACTTTTTCTTTACCAGTATTGTTTAAACTCTTAACATTATTAGAAATACTTCAACACAGTATGATTTTTCTTTTCAGACAATAAACCATGCTTTTCAAAAAATATCAAATAATTGTCTCTTTCCATTTTTATTTTCTCAGTTAGATATTAATGATGTTGCCTTGCCTCTTTCAGTTTCCCTGAGTCTCATTTTTTCAACGAGGCCTCCGCTTTATTTAATACAATGATCTTTCTTTCCCTCCCCCATGGGCTGTGTTTCCAACATCCCCTGTTCTTCTCCACTTTTTCTTTCCTCCTGAAACTTACTACTGTGTGGACCACCCTACTGATTATGTTCAAAACAGGCTGGAAACAGTGTGGGCTGTCCAGAGTTAGCCCCACGAAGGGCTTATTTATACAGCTTTCTGATACCTTACTTACTAGGTGGACTTTCACCTTCTACTTCTGGTAATGGTTCACCTGAAACTGGAGCATCCGAAGACACATCATGTGACTCCTTTAGGGAGAAAACACACACAGACTTTAACATTGTCATATTTTCATTACCTTTATGTTTTACTTCAAACAGAAAAGTTCAAAAATAAATATACTATTCTAACCATATTGATGATATAAATTCTATTGGTTGATATTAAATAATGATATTAAAAGGGATTGACACCTCAGTCCTAAGTGATGGTTTTCAGGGACAAAATTTGGTGATTACTGCACTTACATAAACACAATGACCTGTGAAATGATATCTTACAATAACTTTCAATTTTTTTTGCAAAACATAGCAAGTGCGATTTTAATAAAATGGAACCTGAGAAAAATATAAAGTTTATGGAAAATAATCTCAAAAAGAACAGTCCTCAAGGACTCAGTCATAGCCACGGGGTTATTTGTTTTCAAAGTATATTATCCAATACCCTGTTGACTAGTGTCAGAAGTGCACCACAACATGGGAGAAGATATCCTCTTCACCATGAAGAAAACTTCACTTAGTTATTTTAGTTTTGGTTAAACAGTATTTATCTTGCAGTCTGTCTAAATGATCTGGGTTAGACTATATAATAATTTAGTCATATAAATCCAGGAAGTACACTGGATTTATAATCTGGAATACCAAATGGAGGAGCCACCTACATGTTTTCTGAAAATGAGCAAATGTTTAGGCTCTCCACTCTCTCTGTAAAACAAAGTGACTAGTCTATTAATGATTCCTAAAGTGGGGGCCACAGTCTTCTATGCCCCTCCCCAAACACAGGCAAATGAAGAGGATGTGATACAGATAAACCACAAAGAGAACCCACTGTCCACTCTTGAGATTGTTATGGACAACATTCATCTGGTCTGACTTTTCATGTGGTTTCTCAAGCAGCCAAGCCCACTGAATCTGAAAACTAAGCTAGGTGACCTCGGAAGACCAAGCCAGGTGACCTTACTACCATTGTTCCTTCCCCACTGGGCAAAACCAGCCTGGGCCATGTATAGCACTGGTCTCCAACTATATGCTGGGGACTCTGCTGTGAGCAACTGTGAGGCTGTGTTAGTCAGCGAGTTACTAACTCATGAACAGATGTGGACTGGGGATTGAACACAGGGCCTCTACTAAACACCAAGTCCCAGGTTTTTCTATTTTATTTTAATTCAATTGAATTATTTTGAGAAACTCTCATGAAGTTGCTAAGTTACCCTGATTGGTCTCTAACTTGTCATGTGTTTGCCTCAGATTTCCAGAGTGCTGAGAAAACAGGGTGTGCCACTGCGCAGTTGTGTTAGTGACTTCTTGAGTTCCCCCCAAATACCTATATGCTCCCTTGACAACCCCCACAATTTGTTCACCCTACCCACCTTCAGTAGCCAGCAGCTTCTTCTGACAGATGACTACTAGGCAGGAAATGAGTCTACCCCTAGAGAGTATCCATGCAGGAAAAACAGGGCATGGAAGATAATGGGAGTTTTCTTTCTTATCATGTAAATATCCAGATTATATCTTTGATTTCTTGCCTTGACCCACAAAAGCATAAAATATTAATTCTCTGTATCTTTAATGAAAAGAGTTCCAAATTCTTTTCCCCTCTTACCAAGAATTACAGTCAAGTCAAGTATTATACTTGTGATGTCCTGAACTAACTCCCCAACCCCTCTAGATCTTTAGGATTCCATCTAGCTTTGTATTACTGGTTTATAGGTGCAAAGAAGAAACCTAAAGTCACACTTGCCTGGCTTTCTTTCATGTCTTCCTGCAGATCTGATGGAACCTCTCCACCTTCTTTCTGAACTGCTAGGTCCTCATTGACTTGTTCATTGTCATAAAATGCTTGGATAGCTTCTTGGACAAGAGTATCAATACAAAGTACCTGAATAGGAAACTCTAAAGGAAAAAAGACAATTTTATAAATAGCTTCTCAGCTGGGAAGTTAACATCACTTCCTTGTGTTCTGGCTTTGCCCTATAGCATTGTTTCCAGAGCCCCTAATTAA
>PVIR01039221.1:0-14004 GCA_004026965.1 Petromus typicus | reverse complement strand
TTTTTTTCTACAGATTAAATGCAGATAAAATATCTCCCTCAAGAAGTACATGTGGATTAAGTAAAATCATTCATATTAAAGTGCCTGAGACAATGTCTGCAATATAATATGTATTCAATAACTGTGAACTATTAAAACAATTATTCAATATTTTGAAGATGGCATAAATTATCATTCCTCTTAACTCATAAATCTCTTTTGAATTTCATTAATTTAACTGAATCTATTCACTGAACATTTTATATATTCTTATATTTTTGTGTATTGATCTTATTTGGACATAATTCTTGCAACTAAATTTAACAGAAAGATTACTTCCACTTTCTATCTTCAGATATCTTTCTGTAGCTAAACAGCCTACTAACTTTTTATTATACTGACTTGCTGGAATGATGTGCACATTCACATCAAGTATAAATGCCTTCAAGTATGATTAATAACTATTTTACAAAATCATATTTCTAATTTTATTTTATTTTACTTTTGGCTTTTCTGAACTGTGCTCATTATCCAATTGCACTGTAATTCTTTAAAAACAGTTTTTGTTTCATACTTCATGCTGTCTAAAAATAGTAGATTTAATCGAATCAAATTCAAGAAGTAAAAACATATCTGAGTATTATGAAAATCATCACTAAATCAGTGCTTGTGACAAAAGTGGCATTGATGTTCTTGATGAAATGCCCTTTAGATTGATTTTGTTGCTCTCCTTCTTTCCTTAAGGACTAAGCACCCTTGCATTTGGCTTTGGTATGAAACAAGCGTTCTTGAAAGGACTTTTCAAACTGTTTTTTTCATAAAAGAGATTCAGGTTATACACCTACGCTAGTGAAAGAGATGTTTTTGTATTGGATTTTATTTTTGAGTTTGGATGCATGAGATTTTTCTTGATTATTTAATGGATGGCCCAAATTAACAGAGTACAAGGAATAAACCTCTTCATATCTGAACATTTTAGAGCAATTATTCTTGCTCTGAAAGAAAGTATAGACTTGCTGCCAGAAATGCAATAAAGAGTAAACACAGTCCAATGAGTCGATAAAGGCATATTAGGGTCATTAAGTATGATAGCTAGAGCATTACCTTCAGCAGAGAATGTTGGATCTACCTTGTTGACCCTATGTGCAGACTCATCCAAGTTGCCTTTCTTCTTTGTACTTTCTTGCAATGACTTGCTAATAGTTCGAGTTCTACTTTGCAGACCATTATTCATCTTAGTTGAGGCTGAGATTTGTTCATAGCAAAATATTATGCAAAGTGAAAAGATTCACTTAGATTTTTTAATAGAAAGAACTTACTGACCTATGGTTATAATATATTATTTTGTAAAATGAGATTTTTTTTTCACTTTTTCCAAGTGATTCTTGCAGTTTATCTGGACAAATTCACCTGGGTAGCATCATGTTAAAAATGCCTTAAATTTCTAGAAATTAAAAGCGATGAACATCCCACTTTATGAAAACATTTTGCTTAGATGTACAAGATATATTTTTCTGAAGGAATATAAGTAAGATATTTTAAAACTATCTGTATTTTTCTATATTATATTCTTTTCCATATACTGTCATTTAGTTCTTACTACACCTGGTGATAGGAAATATTATGTCATTTATTTTCAAAATATTACCCAAGGGTGTCAGGATCTAGCTCAGTGGCACAACACCTATTTGGCAAATGCGTACTCCTAAGTTTGTTCCCCATACAAACACATTCAGAAAATTATCCTAGGGCTTTGACAAAGTGAATGGTTCACAAAATAAAGATACTACAGCAATTAAATCTGAATACATATCTTTTGCTTTTCTCAATTCATTATTCTGCTTTATATTTAGTGTTCTGTACAGTACAATTTTAGGGATTTTTTTGCATGCTAATGTATCTGATGTTCACAAAATATAGAACCTAAGATAACCACAATTATTTAATATCATAGCTGCATTATCTTTCATGAACTCTAGTAAATAGTTTATAATAAAGTATTTATATGATACTTTATATAGATGTGGAATTGATTGCATTATATATATCTTGAATATTATGAATAATAATTCTGTCATGAAATCCTCAATTCAAACTGAATTTCAAGTTTTATCTGTCATCAAGTAAATGATTTTTCTTGTAACTAGGCTTATAATAATGACTGAAACTTCAAATGTGACATTTCTGTCATTAGATAGCAATGCTATCTATCCAAGTGTTAATAAAGCTTATGCTAGCATTATTGGGATTTTACTTACAAGGACAGGTTGCCACTAGCCTCTTTAGGTTCATAAATGAAACTTTTTTGCCTTGATTGTACCTATACTTTATATGAGTTTAAATATGTAAAATTAAATTGTTATACATTTAATGTGAAGATGCTACACAGATTTTTCTGTTCTTCTCTTTTATAAATCTTTTTTCCTAAAATTTTCTACTTTGGTAAAAGCAGTTTGAGATTGATGAATGGATATTTATATCTGAAAAGAGTGTTATTATAACAGATTTTAGAAAGATAAAGCAGTCTTGTACATTGTGCTTTAATTTGCATTGAATAGACCAAACAAATTCGTTAAAATTTTCTGAAAATTAGGTGACCATAATCACTGCTAGTTTATTCCATTAGGTTTTACTCATGTGCTCTGTGTTTGGGAACTAACACTGAATATTTCTTATATTCTCTTGTGCAATAAAATCTGTGTGCAATACTGAAAACTATTTTTAAGCAATGGTCATGCTTAAAATGAACTATTAAAATCACTGCTTGAAAAAAGAATAAATGTTGCATCCCAAGGCATATCTTTTTTGTTACCTCCTGGAAAGCTCTCAAATACAATATTCCTATTAGATTTATAGCATATACGACATCATATTTCATGGGGTAAAGTTTGCTTTGCTGAAGCATTCAGTATTTAGTGATTTTATTTTGAAAATCTGCTTGCCATGTTAGTGATCCAAAATAATCTATAGATTCTAAAATTTATTTATGTGTTCTGAAAACATAAACCACTTTATATAGAAATAGTCTCACTGATTATACTTAATTAGGCATAATATTAATGCTAAACATCAGAGTGGAAGTTGCATCAATGAACCATTTCATTTACTGAGTTTGACATTTTAATTCTTACCTACAAAGAAAAATGATCCTTGAAACCAAAAGATGATTCACCTTGGAATTTGATTTTCCTTTAAATATTATTCCAGCATGAACACATAAAATGTTATTCCTTAATACTGTAAACTTTTACAGGTTCCTTTATTCAATCTCAATGGTCATTCTAACATAAACTGCATTTTATCTTTTACCTGTTATTAGTATTGATTCTATGATACTTAAAATACAAGGTTTTAGAGAATAAACACTAGAAATACTTAGAATGTTTGTGTTGTCTATGTTCTAATGTGTTTCTGAGAGAAAGGTATAGGCTTTCAAGATGTGTTTCTTCCAACAGATATTTAGAAAAATGCTACTTGCACTGAATACTTTATTAGATACTTTTACTGATGACTGAGCTCGATTTCTTTTACTAAATGAGTGCACGTCTCTCAGTCCTGTCTCTGCTAATTCTCTATCCATCATCACTTAAGATCTGGTTGAGGATTCTAGATGCATATTTCGGAAGTTCTGAGTGACAACTTTTTAAGAAAACATCTTAATAAATGGAACAGAAAAGAGCATAGTATTTTCTTATTACTGTATATGTCATATATTTTTAACCTGATAAACAAACTGGAGAAAACACTTCTGACCATAAATAATCAAATAGCTACATAAGAGAAAAGGGTCTATTCTAATACAGAATCAATCAGGTTTATATGTACAGACAAATAAAAGAATAAGAACATGAAATTTCAAGTTTACAGTGAGCAGGTTTAGATAGAAGCTGAGATATAAAAAAAAAACAATGGAAAAAAAAAAAAAAAAACCAGGATCTGTGCCCTGTGGTCCTTGGAGTCAATGCTACTTTAGGCCACTGACCTGAAACACAACAATGTCCAATCAACAGGCACAATGAATCAGATTCAAGGCTAAAGTCACAGGTCAGAACAACTCTCTATCTTGGAACTTAAAAACCTAACAAGGTCACGGTGAAGTGAGACTGTTCTTTTTCTTGACAGCCAGTGCAAAGGGCAGGGCACAAACTTAATTTGTTCACAGCTGTGGAATCCACTGAACTTTTCTGCACAGAATAACCTGCTTGTGAAGAGTACGATCTGCTGGATTACTGCAGACAGAGAATCACCGACATCAAGATGCTTTGTTTGTTCATGAAAGGAAGAGTTCTTATAACTACAGCCAAAGAAACAGTCCCAAATATATGATGTTCTAATGGGATTAGAGAGGTTCTAAAATAAGACTATTTCAGCTATGTAATTGGCAAGTGGAACTTGGCCTCTACCAAGAAGTAAGTCCCCACTTGTGAGACTGCTTCTCTACTTTTGAATAAATCATTCATGAATTAGAGGCTTAAGCTTCAATTATCCATCCAGAAATTGAAAAGTGTCTTGATTTTTGGAAAAAGCGAATTATAGGCTGAAGAATAAGTAATAAAATAATTTCTAAGGATTCAAATTTTTAATTTTAGAACATTCGTAATAAGAATACAAATTTTAAAACAAATGTACATAAAGTATACTGTGCATCAGATACTATCATAAAAACACGATAAACAATAATCACTTTAATTTTTAAAAGAAATTTATTGATATATTTTAAATATACGTTAAGATAATATTCAGCATTCAAAATTTGTACCTGTACATGATATATCTCAATTCTTATTTTTTTCTCATTCTCTTGCCCTCTCTACCGTTGCAACCCAATATGCATAAGGGTTGTTTCCATTTGTTGTTTTTGCCATCAGTTTTTCTCTTTCTCTCCTTTACTGTCTCATATCCCCCCTTTCCCTTTTCCCTTTGAATATTTTCTTCCTATTTCACAATATCTACCATATATTCTGGACCTCATTTATACCTGTAATTTCTCATACTACAGAAGTGATATGGTTTTTATACAACTACATCTTATTTATTTCACTTGTGAAGATGTCCTCAAGGTACATCCATTTAAGGACAGATGCCTCTAATTTATTTATCATTTCTTATGGCTAAGTAGTACTCCATTTTATTTAAAAAAAATGTCTTCTTTATCCAGTGGATGGGCATGTGGGCTGTTTCCAAGATTCATAGGGTAGATAAAATTGAGGGAATTGGTTATCAATGAAGTTGAGATTTGAAATCATAAAGTTTGACTCCAAGCTTTGCTCTTGTAAACAATATTCTGTACTGACACTAAAAATAAAAATCTCCCAATGAAATCCATGGCATATTTAGTTAGGAAACCATCTAAAAGAAAGGACTGATTTGATAAAGTTCATCATAAAATGAATGAGACTCTAGGGAGACAGTGGTACTTTCCATGAGAAGAACAAGCGCTGAGAAACAAGAATTACAGTAGTTGAATCAGTGATGTTGCAACTCAGTCAGCAACCACTATTGCTGCCTCTGAGATGATTAATCAAATGTTAGAACTGAACTTGTACTACTTTTCACAGTCTCAAAATGTAGGCTATATGCTTGTTCCTTGGTTAGAGGATATGAGAGAGAACAATCTGCATCCTATTTTCTTCCATCCTGAGAAGTAGATTCTGGAATTATTCCTCCTAACAGAATTAAGAGAGAAGAAAATCTCAGGAACAAACAAAATAATTTAGCAAAAAGAATGGAATCATGCAAATGTTCTCTACAATGGACCTCTAGACACACATATAATTTCTTTTGCAGTCTTCTCTATAAAGCTATGCTGTATAGAGGAGCAGTTCATCATGATGCAATTGAGAAATGGATATATTTTCATGTTAACATATTCAAAATGTGTTACTGCTTTTCACAAGGCCATCATGTAAGGAAGAGGCTTGGGAACTATGCCTCAGTTTTCTCACAGTGAGTAGATCCATTGGTTTAGTTAGGACATTTACAGAGGCCTGAGAACACCAACATCCACACGGTGCAAGCCCAGAGTTCTCATGGGATCCTCTCCCAGACAGGAGGCACAGCAACTCCAGCTTGAGCTGCAGCAGTTCACTTTGGCTGCTCAGAGATCTCAATCTGCAAGGCACAGCCCCTCTGGGTCATCAAGGCCAAGCTGTAGGAAATAGAGCAATGGTGCACTGCAAAGGGTTGGGGGGGGATCATTTATGGAAATTGAAGTGCACCAGAAGAATGAAGAAAGTCTCTGTAATAAAGATCCACCAGACTACAGTGGCTGATGACATGATTGTTGTGTTCTTGTATCTTCTCTGGTGTTCCACAATGGAGATTGCTCAGAGGCCACTGTAGACTCGAGTTCTAAGGGCCAATTATACCAGGAAGATATTCCAGGAAATAGTTATTTCTTAAGAGTTCTAACCATTAGCAAGAAAAATACTTGCAATAAACATTTTACAGGTATGAAACCAAGAGTTAAATAAAAAACATAAACAAAAACAAAAAACTTGAAACAAGAAAACACCTAAATAAGATGAAAATTCAGATCACCAAAGGAAATTTAGGGAACAGTGAGATGGACCAACTTGTAATTCAACCACCTGCACTCCTTGAACTGGTAGCAAAAGAAAGGATCTAGAGAAATGAAATCAGAAACAATCTGTCAGGTAACAACAGAGATAATGACCACAGTGAAAGACACTAATAAAAAAAAACAGAGGACATGAGGAACCTGATGGAATTTTGGCATTCAAAATAAATGGAATCCAATAAAAAGACTTCAATGGAAACTCAAGAAATTAAAATTCCACTGGAAGTTTACACAGTAGAACTAGCAAATGTGAAGACAGAATCTCAAACATAGAAGATAGGATTGCAATTAATGACCAGAAAAGGAAAGATTTCTTAAAAATAGTAAGGTACCATGAAAAATCAATCCAGCATCTGCTAGATTTAGGGAAGAATAACATATGACTGTTAAGGTCAGCAAAGAAACACTAAAGAGTGCAAATGACATAAAAAACTGTACAGAGATGTAAAGGCAGAACACTTTCCAAGAAAGAGAAAATAATTTGCCATACAGTTAAGTGAGGCATACGGGTCTCCAACAAGCCATGATAAAAAATTTCCACACAGGTTTACAGTAATGAAGGAACCAGAAACATAACAGAAGAATGAAACATAGAAAACAGTGAGAGAAAAGAAACAAGTCAGATACAAAGAAAGACCTATCAGAATTACAGCATATTTTCCAACAAACTTCAAACCAAGTAGAGCTTGGCATGAAGTATTTCAAGTCCTAGAAATACTTTTCAGGACACAACCTAGATTTATGTGTCCTGAAAAATTGCCTCAGAGTTAATAAGGAAAGAAAATGCTTCCATGAAAAAGACCAGAGAAAGTTCATGAATATCAAACCAACACTGCAAAAAATTCTAAGCAATACACTAGAAAAGACAAAGGGGATCACAACTTCATGAAGCCTTAAAGAGTGAAGCCATTAGACAAGGCAAGAAGTTAAATGGAAGGAATGGAAATTTTAAAAGATAATAGCAATTAAAGACCCAAAAGCAGGAAACATCATGATAAGTTAACACATACCATCATGTGACACATATCATCATGTGGGACTGCCCTGTTTTTTGCATGCTAGGATTAGGGGTTTAGGCTTGGTACTAAATAAAGGTGCAGAGGAGCTTGGATTATAGGTTTTTCTGCTCCCGCTTCTGCTGCTGCAGTATGGGTTTTTGCTGCCCACTGCTCAGAGTAGCAAGAGTTGAGTCCAGGCTCAGCCTTTTTCTCAAGGTTCTGACATTCTTGTTTGTTGGTTGTTAATCCTTTAACCATGGAACTACTCAGAGATTGGAGTTCACCATGAGGGTTCTGGCTGTGTACTCTTCCCTGGACTCTCACAATATTTCACAAAACTAGAGAAAATAATCCAAAACTTCAACTGGAATCAGAAGAGACCTAGAACAGTAAAAAGCTGTTCTAGCCAGCAAATACATGACAGGGGAACCACAATCCCAAAACTGACACTATACTGAAAAGCTACAACAAAACAAGATGGTGCTGGCAAAAACAAACAAAACAGACCTATGGATTAACAGAACAGACTAGAAAATGCAGAGACAACTACAGTTATATAGTAGGACACTTCACCTTTGATGCAAGAGCCACATAGCCTCAATGGAGGAAAGCCAACTTCTTTTAAAAAAAGATCCTGGAAAAATTTGGTTTTAACCTTACAAAGATTAAAAGTAGACCATATTTCACCAGGAACTAAACTTAAATTTAAATAGATTAATTATTTAAATATTAAAACAGAAATACTAAACCTGTTGGAAAATAAGTTAAGTAAAATTCTTGGAGATATTGGCATAAGGAAACACTCTGTGTACAAAACCTCAGTAGCATGAAAACTAGCAGAAAGAACCTACAACTGTGATCTCATCTTATTAAAAAGCCTTTGCACAGCAAGAGAAACTATCACCAGAGCAGAAAGAGACCCTACAGTGTGAAAAAAAATTACCACCTGTTCCAAATGACTAGTATCTAGAATACATGGGAACTCAAAAAAGTCAGACCTCCCAATTTTAAAGACCCAATTCAAAAGTGAGCATCTGAAATGAACAGATATTTCTCAGATATCGAAGTAAAAGCAGCAAAGATACACATATGATCACATTCAGCATTGAAGGCTTGCACCAGTACATGACACATCTTGATTCTCACTTTTTCCCATTCCCCTGCTTTCCTACCACTCCCCACCTCCTATATTCATAAGCTTTGTTCCTTTTTTTTCAACTCAAATCTTTATTGGTACATTATATATACACAGAATGATTGCACTCAACAATGAGAATTTGTACCAGTATATGATACAACTTAATTCTCATTTTTCTCATGCCTTTACTCACCTTACAAACCCTGCCCCTATATACATAAGCTTTGCTTCCTTTCTTTTTTACTATCATCTCATTATTTTATCCCTTGTTATTTACCCCTACACTCCGTTTCCCTTTGAATATTTTCTATTTCACAATATCTACCATACATTCTAGAATTCATTTTAACCCTCAAATTTTTTCTTTCCCTTCTTTATTAATCCCGACCCCTCCTTTTTCCTTTGAACAATTTATCCCTAATTCACAATATCTACCATACATTCTAGAATCCATTTATACCTTCAGATTCCTCATACCAGAGAAATGATATGGTATTTAATATTTTTTATCTTTGTTTTTTCATTTATTAAACACAATTGTCACATAGAACTATTGTGGAGATTAAATTACATGACATAAGAAGACTTCATGTCAGTATGCTTTCAGTATTTCCTTCTAGGTTAAACTTCTTTGTCTTCATATATCAACAGAATTTAATAAAAATTGCTACCTTTTATTGTGCCCTTGGTATATGTTCTTCATTTAAAATATTAATTATATATTATGATATTATATATTTTCCCTTTAGCTGAACCTCCCAAATAAATAAATAGTATCAAACAAGGTAGAAAAATGACAATTATAGATGCATTTCTGTTGCACATATAAGCATAAACCTCCCTTGAATATAGGCTCCCTTGTTTTTAACTAAAAGCAGAGCTCTTTGATAATCTAAAATCTGAAAATTACTGAATGGAATCAATACCTTTGCCAGATATGATTGTGGCTGTTATTGGCACTGTCTTCTTAAACTTACCATTTTTTAAGAGACCAGTAAGATCTTTATCTTATTTATGTCAGAGTAGACACAGCATCCAGTCACCTCAGGCAAAGGTTCGACTTGCACAAGTGATTGAAAGTGATGATTATAGCTCAGTCCTTTAAACAAATAATAAACTTCCCCTTACTTGACATGGCTCTGACTTGTCACTCTTGTAAGTGAGCACAGCCAGGTTGAATTTGACAATCACTTTGTTAAGTGTTTTGATGTCACCCTGTTGTTAAACTGATTGTGATGGGCCAGGAAGATGAGGATACATTGCATCCAGAAAACACACTGTGCAAAAAGAATCCCTCTGCACCCTTGTGTCTGGCTCCCTCATGTGTTTTCTGATTCACATAAGCCCCTAAAACTCAAAAGCAGAATGCTCTATTACACTAATAATCCTCTTATGGGAAAGTACAGATCGTTGAGCCTCAAACTGTTGAAAAATAGATACATTATTATCCCCAAAAGTCTTCTGCTGCAACAACTTTGTTTAGACTTATAAGATGACAAGCCAATTATTAGCTTGTTAATTGGAAGAATAAATAAATTTCATTATGAGCAAAATACTTTGTGTATTTTCTCGAATACTGAAATACTTTTTTCAAAGTTACTGGTAGAAAATGCACTAAAAATTATTTTTTTTTTCTTTCCAGTATGGGATCAAATCTACCAGACGAAGCATTCCAATGTTCATTAATAAAAAATTGAGCCCTCAAACTTAAGAATATCCAGGAATATAGGATAAATCAACGAAGGACTACTTGTCTCATTTTTAGATAATTACATACCTACATGTGAAACTGTTATTGAATATTTTCTAGAATATCAGCATGAAGATTGAAACACATGTATTTTCATTGCTAATAAATAAAGGAAATTTTGCAGATAAACATTTCAAGGCTGAAATAAATTTTAACAATGTCTGATAACTTTGATGACATAAAATGCTTTTAATAATTCATTCAAATAATGAATAAAGCTCATAGTGTTATAACAGAAATGCACATATAATGCAGACTGATAGCAATAGTCAATACTCTGATCTACTGCTCAGTTTGCATATAAGTAGAGCTATTCTCAGTCTACTCTTACACTTGGCCAGACACTTGGTATTCTATTTCTGCTTTTGAGAATAAAGGATAAATCAATGTTGTTCTCAATGCTTCATGACTGATGATGTGGTCAAGCCTTTTATAGATAATATAGCAATGATTTAAAGAGGGATCACACCTTGTATTAAGTGGCATTACTTAGGTAATATTTATTTTTATGGAAAAATACAGTACACACTCTAAAATACTAACATAATATGCATCAGATTTACAAAGATTTTTCAGAAAATAAAATGTATCTGCATCAGCAATTCTATCACTGGAATCTAAACTAGTCCCTAAACTCGTATGTTCAAGGCTTGGTCCCAAAAGAGAAAGGTAGATCTTTTGAGAAGATGATTGAAAGATCTAACTTAATCATTGGAATAGATCATGGATGGATTTACAAGTTGTCTACATTATTTTTAAAAATATAGAAACTGAGGAGTTGGGGCTTGTTAGAGGGCGTGAGTCATGAGCATGTTCTTGAGTGTTTCTTCTTGTCCCTGAATCTCTTTAATTTCTGGCCTCTATGAAGAGAGTAACTTTTCTCTACCACATGCTTTTACCCTAGTGTACTGGTATCACCACAGTCTTAAAGGCAAAACAATAACTAAAACTTCTGAAACTGAGCAACCAACAAACTTTTCCTCCTCTGAGCTGATTTTCTCAGGTATTTTGCCACACTGATAGAAAACTAACTGCTATGGATTGTGTTTATTTGTCTCCCCAAAGCTTCATGTAGTCTCAGTCATAGGTTTTTTTTTCAGAGATGACTCAGTGTGATGCTGGAATATAGGATGAGTGAGTACTACATCAGCCCACTGACTGGTTCGACACAGTCCTAATACCAATAGCCTGCATAAGATAAAAGGAACAGAGAGATGTTGTGAGGTTCCCTTGTTATTTTGTTGTCTTCTGGTAGCAATAAACTGTTTCTCCTTTGCCAAGCCAGTGCACTTTGGAGTTAGAAGATTATATACCAAAAGGAACCCCATGTGAACTGCCAGCCAAATAAATTATTCCTCTTCTAGCTCTGGGTGTTGAGTATTTTGTATTGGCAAGGAGAAAAAAGTAACTAAGACACTAACTGACAAAGAAGCTATCATTGCAAATATTACCAAATCACGCTGAAATCACTGCTGCCATTTTCTGCGCCCCCACGGCTTTGTAAAGTAATTATAAGCAAATACTTGACTACATTCATATTCCTAAATATTTCAAGTAAGTTTGATGACAGTAACTTCTATGATCTCCCATAAAATATGAGATTGCTTTTGTCTTACTACTCTGATAAGGATGAGGAGTTCTATAACTCCCATATTTTTTCCCATCCCCCCGCCCATCCTACAGGATCAAACAGGACCTCTGTGAAGTGTGCTAGTTGTTCCTTGATAATTGGGGATGCGTGGAAAACACAGCTATCCATGAGCAGGTTGGTCCATAAGGGAAGTAGGCATCTGTTTATATTGGTATTTAGAGTAAGGGAGATTAAAATATTCACAAATTTCCCCATGTGCCACGAAACTAGAATTTTCTGTTAAATGTCTAAGACCCTCCATGTTGAAATACAGATAACTTTGTGAAGAAAGAATGCATGTAGAGCCACTACAGGAGGCTGAAAGGCCATTCAGACCAGAGCCAGGTCTCCTCCCTCAGTCACCACGAAGTGATATTAATGGTGGATGTTTGTGGTTCTTTCATGTTTTAATATAAGAACATAGAAAAGTAATGCTATTGTAGAACACCGCCACCTGCGACTCTGGCCCCCAAGTTGACAGAGTTTTCCTGGAACAACAGTACCTCTGATTCTGTCTTCTCACTCAGCCTCCACAAGAGGAGTGGCTTCCTTTTGTGCTTAAGAGAAGGAACTTGACAGAAGTCTTCAATTGCAGAGAATTCACTGCTCCCCAGAAACAGTGCACACAGTCCTCCTCTTGTGATTCTCAAAGCGTCATTTCTCAAAGGAGAGGGCCTGTGAGTCAGACTCCTCCGAGTTGACTTGGTAAGTTTATCTCATCCTATGATTATCCTTTTCACCCACAATAAAAGTCATTATTCACATTTCAATTTGTCCTACTTTTTCATTTGTCTTTAAAATGATCCCAAGGAAAGGTCCATCAGTTGCTTTCAGAACACAGAAATCTGGAAACTATTGCCCTAAACTGAATCATAAACATTTATGACTCCTTTTCAGTCCACTTATATTTTTACCATTCTGAAAGATGTACCCAATTTACATAACTTTGTATTTCTGAAAATGACTAGTCTTATACTATGGCTATCCCCAGTGAATTATAAAATAGGATCAATCAAATCCTACCTTTACAAAATTGTAACATTATGATTGTAAATAGGATTTTGTCAGCAGAATGAAAATAAAAGTGCTCTGCATAAAAATGATAGATATGCAGAGTGATAAATTCCTGAAGTTACATGGTCATTTCTCAGCAGGATGAGAACTGAAGCTGCAGAGAAATGACATCGCTAAATTATTGGTTTAATATCCAATGATAATTTTCTATTTTCTCCTGCTTATAAACTCTTTCTCCTGCTTTATAAACTTATAAAAGAGTTATTATGCCCTTTGAATTGACACTTTTTCCCAAAATTTGCCCCACAAAATTTATTTTATCCAATACTTCACACATAAATTGCAATTGTATTTTTTAAAAAATAAAGGTATGTATGCTGTAAGAATAAATTTTAATATTTTCAGTAGAACTATTGATTTAGTTGTTTTAAAACTGTATCAGCTATCCATTACTCCTACAGACCATAATGTAGCTGCCTATATTTAGGATTGATCTCTTAAGAAAATGATGTTCCTATATTAAAGAAGTTTTTCCCTACATTTTGTTTATACATTTGTTTTCCATTTACCACTCAAAAGTTTATCATTTTTTTATATAACAGAAAATATTGTTGGAAGGAGTGATTTATGGTGGGGTTTTTTTGTTTGTTTGTTTGTTTGTTTGTTTGTTTGTTTGTTTTGAGACAAGGTCTCGCTTTGTAGTTCCGGCTGACCCTGAGCTCAGCTTCGAAATCATATCACAGCATCCTCCTGCCTCTGCCTTCCGAGTGCTGGGATTACTGGCGTGAGCCACCACGCCAAGCACCATAGTATGTGGTATTGATTACTGCTGGGCGTTAGTCTCCACACCCAGCATTGTATGTGGTTACCAGGGAATAAAACCCGAGCCCTTGCACTTGCAAGACAGGCGCTGGA